>JAUCBJ010001392.1:0-5000 GCA_032718475.1 Nemertoderma westbladi | reverse complement strand
CTCATAACCTAATTAATTACCTGCATCTCAGGTTATTATAATGGCTACAAACTAACAGAAAGTGATATTCATCTTCAACTAAATTATTGGTACACATATTGCAAATACGTTCAATAAATACGTGCAAATGGTAATGGTGAAAAATATCGAGACTTGAAAAACATCGAGAGTAAAAATAACGAGAGTAAAAATATCGAGAGTAAAAATAACGAGTGTTGAAAATTAACGTGATTAAAAAACATCGAGAGTAAAAATAACACGAGATGAAAAATATCGAAAATAACGAGTGTTGAAAAATATCGAGAGTAAAAATATCGAGTGTTGAAAAATATCGAGAGTAAAAATATCGAGTGTTGAAAAATATCGAGAGTAAAAATATCGAGTGTTGAAAAATATCGAGTGTTGAAAAATATCGAGAGTAAAAATATCGAGTGTTGAAAAATATCGAGTGTTGAAAAATATCGAGAGTAAAAATATCGAGAGTAAAAATATCGAGAGTAAAAATATCGAGTGTTGAAAAATATCGAGAGTTAAAATATCGAGAGTAAAAATATCGAGTGTTGAAAAATATCGAGTGTTGAAAAATATCGACTGTTGAAAAATATCGAGTGTTGAAAAATATCGAGTGTTGAAAAATATCGAGTGTTGAAAAATATCGAGTGTTGAAAAATATCGAGTGTTGAAAAATATCGAGAGTAAAAATATTGCATTTTACTTGAGCATTTTATTTAGAATTATGGAACAATATTGCAGTGCATGGGTTACAACAGTGCAAGTGAATGGCATTATGTAATACACCTTGGGTACCCATTTACCAGATTTATTATACTAGCTAGTTTTTGCTATTTTTTTAATAAATATTATAAAAGAAGTGCTAGCTATAAATTTTGATAAATATTATAAATATTGTTAAATATTATATTAGAACACGTACTGTATAAGCTACCAAATGTTGATAAATATTGTTGTTCTAGAACATTTTTAGTAAAAAAAATTATCATACAACCCTAATTTTAAAAAATTGTTACTATCGATATTTTTACTCTCGATATTTTTCAACATTCTATATTTTTCAACACTCGATATTTTTACTCTCGATATTTTTCAACATTCTATATTTTTCAACACTCGATATTTTTACTCTCGATATTTTTCAACACTCGATATTTTTCAACACTCGATATTTTTCAACACTCGATATTTTTACTCTCGATATTTTTCAACACTCGATATTTTTACTCTCGATATTTTTCAACACTCGATATTTTTACTCTCGATATTTTTCAACACTCGATATTTTTACTCTCGATATTTTTCAACACTCGATATTTTTACTCTCGATATTTTTCAACACTCGGTATTTTTACTCTCGATATTTTTACCCTCGATATTTTTACTCTCGATATTTTTTGAACTCTCGATATTATCGTTATTTTTCAACACTCGATGTTTTTACTCGCGTTATTTTTACTCTCGATATTTTTCATGTCTCGATATTTTTCAATATAACCGTGCAAATACCTAATACGTTGTCCCCTTAACTATTCCATGCCATCGTCCCGTTTCTATATTAAGCCAATGCGATGAACATTTAAACTGTGCAAACAGTCTTCGCAAAGCTAAATGGTCACTAACACATGTAAATATGTTGAGGGTTCGAAAATTTCTTTAATATAAAATCTACCTTTTGGGGACGATGCTACGTCAGATCTCCATAATTGCCCAAACTAAGTCGGTAATACAGTATGTGGTTTTACTAATATTAGAAATCATGGCCGGCGCCAGGATTTTTCTTGGGGGGTGCAGATGTTGAAAAAGCGGACCTTTTTTGTTACCATCGAAACAAAATATTACACATTGCTGCATTGCACCGGTATCAGTTTAGGCCGCTAACCTAGAAAACTTTACACTTTGTATCAGATAGTTAGAAAAAGTTAGAGTGAACCTATTAAATGATATGATTAAATGATACTAAATTATGGACGCAATAAAAATTCATCCCTCTCCAGGGGAAATTCCGACACAAATAAAGTCTGATTACTCTCAAAAATAAAACTGTAACCCGTTCTATTGTGTTTAGTTTATTGTTTTGGTTAAAATAACGTGCCACTGTAACCTGCTCCTTTCCCTAAATTGAGAATTTAACATTGAGGCGGGACATGAATTCGCCAAGGCAGGTTTTGCGTTTCCCCCCTGTCTCCAACGAAGTATTTTGATTTTGATATAATAAACCCACCAGTATTCTAACTTATACTGTGAAATACTTCTAACACATTCAAATTAATAAATTTAAAAAATACTTAAAAATCTTACTTAAAAAGTATTTAATTCAACAATAAAACAACCTAGACTTTAATTTGGTTGAACAAATTGTAAAAGCTTTTGGGGGATAACTGATACGTTTGCCTTTGCTGGCCAGTTCCCCCCCGGTCGCTAGAATACTCTCAAAGGGATTTATAACTAAAATAGTGCAAGCTACCAGCTTATTGGCTGATGTGCTGTACGGAGATATCTGGGCTCAGTTTAATCGGCCAACTAGCTTAGGGAGGTTGCCTCTGCCCTGCTGTCCGTGTCGGCCAATAGAATTTGAGTGGGCGTTGATTTCGACCTATCCCAGAGCTACTGAACTGAATTTCCTATCTCTATGCTCATCCTCTGTGTTGAACGGGAGCTTCGTGGAATAAGGGTAGTTGGTATCTTCATATAGAGCAGTAGTCACATGTTTCTGTTGTTGTGTTCCCATTTTTCGCCATAACACCGGCTTTTGGAACAACTCTAGTAAAACTGCTTAGATTATAGAAAGTATAACTGTTACCGGCGGTGTTACCTCACTTAATTTAACTGCACTAATCATATTGTTTGTACTGCTATTTACCGTCAGTTATTAATTGTATCTATTTGTTGATGGAAATATTGCTCTTTGGAGAATACGGATAAATCACCCAAAATTCCCAATTTTCTTGATACACTACAGGTTAGAGAGGCGGGCTATATATAACAATTGCGATTTATATCAATGTGGTGTGTATTGAATCTAATGTTATTTAGTAGACACTACCTGAGTCAATTGCTGTTCTCTTTATGTGTGATCAAATATACTGACGGTCGGCAGAATAGTGTGCATGATTGTGAGTGTGATGTGACTGGTAACAAAGCATTTCCTAAAGAATGCGACTTATACTTTAATCATAAGCCTTATCGTTGCGTTTAGTATAAGTCCTAGCTCTGTTTAAATAGATAGAGCGCCACGTCCTAAAGGAACTGTTAATATTTCCCGAAAGTTAATAATATCTGTCAGAAATTACATATTAGCGATCAATCGAATAATACAGTAGGCTTACACTGCAACCTTACACTGCAATAATAAAATCTAAGCATCCGAATTCAGCCTCCCGGGTGTAGATCCATCGGGTGAATGATCGCGCATGGGCTGGCTTCGGCTAATGTTTTGTTTATTAGCATAAAATATTGTCGTATGCTAAAGGTGTGTTAATTAACTAAAAGACATATAAATTTTGGCAGGTTAAACTGCTAAAGGTCTTCAAAAGCGCGAACAGTAACAGTTATCGATCTTATTGCAGTAGGCAATAAGGTTGCAAAATACCGTAGTAACCGGTATTTCTGTAGGTCTGTAGGCCCAACTGTCCTAACCGGTACTGCTGTATAAGTACATTAGTATTATTCGAATTTGATTATTGTATACCGGTAGGTCTTAGTACTTAATCAGGGACTGCAGCCCTGAAATTTTATTGAGATTCTACTTATTTCTGTCGGTTTTATTTACTAGTAGGCTAATATTGAGCAGAAGGCGTGTGACCCTGCTCAGATTGTTCAAATAATTGTAGGCTGAACTGCTGTCTGACTGTGTTGAGTTTGGAGAGATTACGGCGTGTGTAGAGTTGGTCTGATAAAGTGCCGTTAGTAAGTTGGGGCAGCCATATGCGGTAAGGTCAATCCCCTCTTAAAGAATAAGTCGTACTACCGTGTTAGAACGCATACTAACTAACTGTTTCAGAATCTGCATATACTGTAGTTTATTTAGGCTTGATCGTAGTCTGCCAGTGTTTTTTTGCCTGTGTTTGTTTGTGTGGTCTGTTCAGGTACCGTAATAGTTATTACTCAGATATTTTGTAGGCTAGATTGTTGTCTAGCTATTCTTAGGCCTGAAGGGATTGCTGCGTGTGTAGAGTTGGTCTGATAAAGTGCCGTTAGTAAGTTGGGGCAGCCATATGCGGTAAGGTCAATCCCCTCTTAAAGAATAAGTCGTACTACCGTGCTAGAACGCATACTAACTAACAGTTTCAGAATCTGCACATACTGTAGTTTGTTTAGGCTTGATAGTAGTTTGCCAGCGTTTGGTTTGTATTTTGTTTGAGTATTCTGTACGGGTAGCGTAATATTTATTATTCAGAGTTTATGCGATTATTCGCAACATTCATGTCCCCAAGTTTATTCCTACAGTAATTGTGCTTGTTATACATACCGTTATAGTTAAACTAACCCCGGTACTACATCAGGGCTGCTCGGTGTAGGTAAAGACTGGAGATTTTGTGCTTCGGTCACTCCAGCAGATGCTGTGGTTCTTTTAACTGTTCAAGTATATTTAACTACTGATTATTTGTTGTACCAGTACTTGTACCTAATTTAGGGTTTAGTGTACAGTGCTTTCCAAAAGTAATTAGTGTGTAGGCAGTATATTTGTGTTGTAAAGTGGTTAATAGGCACGCTGGATCTGGTAGTCCGCGGTAATTAACTTCTAGGTAGGAACACTCCGTGATACATAACGTAGTACCTATAGCGATACGGCTATAGGTCGTCAGGCGTTGGTATTTTCCTATCTGGACAGTGCAATATATTTACTACTACTTATTATTTTAAATACCGTAGTATCCTGTCTGTTGTAATAACCAGAATTCTAACCCTTTGTTAGGCTGGTTTGTAGACTTCCTGTAAAATTACCCTAAAAATTCGTACGTAATATTTTGTTGTTGTGTTTAATT
>JAUCBJ010001391.1:0-30375 GCA_032718475.1 Nemertoderma westbladi | reverse complement strand
ATTTTATAATGTTTATTCGAACGTTTACAATGTTAATAATATTTATATTAAGAACAGTTAACTTATTCTTAAAAACTAGTACTATAGGCCCTACTACCATGGAATCATAACAACATGTATTGATAACATAAAAGTATTGCAAAATGACAGTAGGCAAATTTCAATTCATGTCATTTAAATTAAGGAACGTAAAATTTAAATGTGCTTCCGTTTTTTTAAATACCTTATTTATAAATCGGCGATTTCCATTTAGTTAAATGTCGCTTCGTGAAACAATCCCCCACCCCACGCCATGGTATATTATTTTATAAACTGCCACATTTTGAAATTGAACTAACCGGTACATTATTAAATAATCTTTTTTGATTTATTGAAAGTAAAAAAAAAACGTTTTTTTTGTTTAAAAAAATTCATGTTCTAATTAATTACATTTCAAAGTAATTTTCAAGGTATTAATAATAATATTGAATTAAAATACATAGCCACCCACAGGTTATTTAGTTGTGACTCGGCAAGACAAGCTACGCAATATCCAATCACGTTGGTCAGTGTACCCAGAAAAAATGACATAATTCATTATATTACATCAGAGTCAGAGTGCCTATCTTATTTATGCTATCTTTCATTGGTATATATTGAACCCTGCTTGACAGGCAAGGCACAGCGACGTCGTCTAATCAAAGCACAGAAACCAAGGCAGGAGCCAGTGGGCGCCCCCCTCCTGCAGTGGTCAATTGGGCTCCATTTCATTGCTTTACATTACAGACTATTAAACTGGTTGAGAGATTATATAATATAGGCCTAAGTAATAAGCTGGCTTTCTAAGAACATTGTATGATATTATGATGCCTTATCATGGGGGCGGGGGGGGGGGGGGGGGGGGGGCGTTATTGGTAGTGTGGCTGGAGGCCCTATTGAAAAGTTTTACATGTACGCCGAGCACGTTCGGCGCAGCACTAGAACTTGCGCCGGGAGCTGGCGCAGAAATGTGCTACGCCGGGCAATGAGCCGGAAGGGTCGGCGCAGAGATGTGCTACGCCGGCGTAGCCGGCGGAGCACTGGCAATGGTAGAGATGCTGCGCTCGGCGCAGCAGGCGTCGAAATATTCCCGGCGTCGACGCTGCAGAAATTGACCCGGCGCCGGAGCAGGAATCAGCCCAGCACACCCGGCGTACATATTTGCCTGGCGCAGAAATCAGCCGAACCTAGCACCAGGCAGACAGTGAGACTGAGACAGCACGACAACAGACATGCGTTCATCAGACCAACAGCACAGCAACACAATAACAACTGGCCATGCATGAGGCAGAATGGAAACTCACACTGGCTGACTGAAACTGGTCATTTATTTACGTATTTAACCTTATGCCAGTATGCTGTTAGGAAGTAGGCAGGTAGGCTATCACAGTTCCAGCTATCAGCTCATCAGTCATTATTGCTATTGGTCAGTCAGTTTATTTATTTACATGCTGTATTGTATAAGCTATATTTATATTACAGTATATTATATTATTTGGATGGAGACACCGCTGTCATAGACAATAGCAGAATAGAAGCGTATAAATAAAACTGCACATAATAAAACAGGATAAAGTTGTACAGTGAATAAAACAAAACGACTTATACAGTTATACTATGGCACTATTAATAATGAAACAATTTATTACTGACACACAGGCCTTACTGGCTGACCGGCTGATCTAGACGCTAGTGGAATGGTGTAACCATTGGAAATTGCAGTTCAATGACTCCAAGTGCAAGGTCAGAAGGTCATGCATCTAGTTTAACTAGAAATCCCCAAGCAACTTCTGAACTTTACACAATGAATGGACGTACACTTTTTTCGGCAAACGAGGAACGTGATTTTGGAATTTCATTTACACCAGACTTGTCCTTCACAACTCACTGCACAAATACTGCAGCCCGTGCCATGCGATTCGTCCATTTAATATAACTTTCACATATTTGGAAGCTCCTATGTTTACCCTCTGACCCTGTTATACAAATCCCTTGTTCGGCCTCTCTTTGAATTCGACACAGTTGTTTGGTCGCCGTATCTCCAACATGATATATATTGATCGTCTTGAACAAGTACAACACCGTGCCACTCGCCTTGTACTATCGCTGGCTGAGTTGTCATATGAAAACCGACTACGGGCACTCAAACTACCGACATTAATATATCGCCATGTACTAGCCGACCTTTTAACAACATAAAAGTTTATCAACGGGATTGACAAAATTGAGCCCAGTAATTTCTTCCAGTTCAGCAGTTTCGCTCCAAACTCCACCAATGCTCAACACGAGGCTTCCTTGGCGCTGTACTGCTGTACAAAAGATCGAACTGTAGGACTCAAAGGAGATGCAACAACTTTGCAGACAGCGTTGTAAACATTTGGAATCCTTTACCATTACCGGAAAGTGTTGTTAATGCACGTAATACCCTTGGTACTCCATGCTTGCGAACACATTCAAAAATAGACTAGACTGCGAAATGTCCCTTAAAATTAATATGTAGTGAAGTGATACTCCTGTGCGCCAAGTGGCAGTAGCGAAAGCGATATCTTTTGGATATCTTTCGGATACAACGATATCTTCATCAAAATCTAGCTACAGTACCTATTGTTTTCATTTTTTCAATCCCAAAAAACATTTTTTTGTGTTCAATTTTAAAATAGTGTTTTTTTATGTTTAATTGTTGTCCTAACTTTTGTAGTTACTTTATTTTGCGCGTTTTATTTCAGCAGTAATATTTTACTTATGCGACATACCTACGGTACCAAATTTATGTTCCGTATAACTACGTATTTTTGTGTTGTATCCTATAGAGTATTGTAAACTTGTCCCTTATTAATATGTCTGTATGTTTGCCTTTAGTACTGTATGTTGTTAAAGCACTTGAACCTAAGTATGCTTTGCCGGTTTTTAATTTAATTTTACTGTAATCAATTTTTTTAAATAATTAATATGCACCAACTGTAAGTACTGTAAATAAACTATAATTTTAATTATTTTACTAATTTTACCTGAATACCATTATCCGTATTTTTCTTACAATAGTACATACGCTTATTAGCGTACTTTGCCAGATATGTGTTCATTTTATTTTAATCTACTGTACGTGTACGTACATGTGCAAAAATTATATATTTTATTGTTATTCTGGCGATATTAATAACATAACATACAGCTAGCTAGTCATTATTCATTCAGACATACCGTATCTGTAGCATAGACGTATACCGGACCACAGTACGTAGATGTAGTAAAGTAGAACGTACAGTAGCAGTAGTAGGCCTACATAAATACAAGGACTAAGAGTACTAGTGGTCTTTAATATACAGATATAACATATACACATCACAACTTTAATATAATATAATGTAACAACTAGGATTAGCACAATTTCCTTTACTTTTTTAAAGCTACTTTACAAACAAATGCCAATACCTAATACCATGAATACTTCTTAATGGCACGCTGTACCTGATGATTTAGTTTAACATGCAAAAATAATAATTATTAAAACCATATAAAGTTTAATATATTCAAATATCCAAATCCTTCCCCATACTTTTATTTTGGTATCTTATTATTACTTGTTATGGAACGAACATAAGTTTGTCGAATTCGAATACAATACGATATCATGCAGTATTTAAATGAATACAGTACATGTCTCTTCTAGGTACCATCAACTCAAGACAGGGGGTGGGGGGAGGGGGTCATGGGGGCGGGATATGTTTCATTACATACGTCATACATATTTTATAAATTACATACATTACTATATGCAGCTGCAGTATAATAGATAAACAGAATAAACTACACGTACTGTACAGTATAACAGCCAGATTTAACATTTTATGTCTTATACCAGTCAGCCCGGTGCAGCTTTGAAGAGCCGGCGGAAGATTTTTCACCCGGCGCAGCATTTTGCATTGCACAGAGCCAGCGCAGGATTTTTGCACCCGGTGTGGTTTTGCGCAGAGCCGGCGCAGGATTCTTTGCATCCGGCGTGGTTTTGCTCAGAGCCGGCGCAGGATTTTTGGCATCCGGCGTGGTTTTGCTCAGAGCCGGCGCAGGATTTTTGGCACCCGGCGCCGCGTTCGGCGCAGAAAATAAAACTTTTCAATAGGGGCTGGAGGCCTGGCTACAACACTTTGATGGGGTATATGGTCTCCTTTCTACTACTTATTTTCTTATTTTCCTGCCTGGGATAATGTGGATTGTATCTGGTCTGGGGTCGGGCTCCTTTCCAAAGCAACTTCAACTTCGAATATTTTCTAATATTCGGTTTATTGCACTTGTCATTATAATTTTTTTTAATTTAACGGAACTTGACGATGGCCAAATGCTCTCAGAGTTAGTGTAAGTTGGAATCTCCACGGTAGGGTCCCGGGACCCTGGGACCCTACCCTCGCTACGCTAGTGGGCCTATTTACTTAAAGTCAATGACTGACTGACTGTACTGCAGTACTGGTACCGGTACTGGCCAGCTGGCTGACTAGCAGTCTATTACAGGTAGGCCCTACTGTAAAAAAATTGATTAAATATTGATTACTATGATTGTACACTGTACCACTGCCACTGCAGCCATTTACTGCTATCATGCCAGCATACCGTACTGTCAGACTGTAGTACTGGTACACGTACGGGAGGCTTCCTACAGTACACACCTCAACCACAGTTAGACAGTTAGTGCTGTAGTGAGTTATGTACTGTAGGTAATTTTTAGCCGTCAGCGTCAGGCCGTCTGTCCGTGATAAATTAATTACTTAAATTTTAAATTGAAAATTCGTAAATCTATAAATTATGAAATTAATTCTGTAATTAGACCTACAGTATGATTGATTATGAGCGATTGGCGAACGATAACCATACTACTCCGATCGAGCCCTAATATCCAGCCACTCTACTTGAAATTATACCGGTCTGCCAGTAGAGCCTATTTTTAAAAAGAGTTAGGCCTAGGCCTTAAAAATTTTGTTTGTTTCAGTTTGTGTGTTATACGTATACCTGCCTACTGTACGCTCTACTCTTATTCATCATTCTAATAACTATTATACAGTAATAGGGATATTTGATTACATACAGTGATATTTTATTACAGTATTTGTTTATTAACCTATAGAAGTAGTTCCGTGCCTTGACTGTTGACTGCTTGAACTGTTTTGCACTGCCACATTATGGACAAACCGACAGATTGAGCATTGAAGGTACCGTATCCAATTCACGTTAATCATCATGGCCAATCACAAATCAGGCCAAAGTTTTATTGTCTTTCAAAATATGAGTTATTTGAAAGGTGCAATATAGCCTAAAACCACGATTCAGCAGATTTTCCGTGCTCGCTACACTCCGATTTAATTCATAATCACATCTGTAGGTAAAAAATAGTCGGTTAACCAAAAAACTTTAAAATTTTCTTGCTCGCTACGCTCGCAATTTACTCACATCTGTATTTAAAAACACTCGGTTGACCTACTACTGTACTATCTGATTATTACAGTATTACTGTACGCCTAGTCATGTTTACATTTCTGCAAAATTTTCTTGCTCGCTACGCTCGCATTTTCATGTTAAAATACTGTAGGAGTGGGTCTAGCTCTAGGTCTGTATAGCGTAGGTACTGCAGTATAAACTGATAAATGATTACAATAATTGCAAAATTTAATGGACAATCTTTCAATGGTTGGTGCGCTTTTCATTTAACCAGAATCAGTGTGGCGCGCTTTTTGTCAATATTCCATATAGGGTGGACAGCCCATGACTTTCTTGAGACGCATCTTAAAGGACACTGGCCTTAAAGATGCGGATGATCTAGCAAATGTGATGGGTGATAGGGAGTTGTGGCGGTGCAATTTTGTTGACAAGCCGGCACAGCATTCTTAAAAATGCAGCTGCAATGCAGCATGCCGATCCTTGTAGTAGTAGTTAAGTCCAATCTTGGACGTGACATTGAGAATCGAACTTAAAGGTACCGGTACATGAAGCATGACAGATGAGAGACAGCCAGACAGCTGTTAAGTTATGGAAAGTTACCTTTGCAGCTCTGTATGTATCTTCAGTGTACTGACTGTACTGTCTGACTGTACTTAGAATATAATGGTACATTCATGCATTCTAGGTACTTTGTACTTTACTTTTAGCATATTGTTTAGTTTACAATTTACATTCATGTTAGGTCTAACCTTACAGCCTTATGTACCCAGGACTTTATAGTGTCTTTAGGACTAGATTAGATTATGCTCCAACAAATATTTAATTACAAATTATATTTGGCAGTTTGGTGGATAGTGGTAGCAATGCCAGGTTAGCCAACTGCAGCTGCTGCTAAGGCTAACTACAGTACAAGCTACGATTTCGTCTAAGGCTATGGGCTGATGGGAGCCCTATCAGAAAGAAATACTACAAGTTTCATCTCTTCTAATTTTTCCATACAACAGGAAGGGTATTATAAAACGGCTGGATAACAGGATAATGAAATGGGATTAGTAACTGATTAACGTGTTGGGGTCTCCACATAATAAGTAGGCCCTACAGAAGTAACAAGTAACACACGTCATAATCATAAACCAATTGAGGGAAAGGAACAGGTTACAGAGGCATGCTTTTCTAACTAAAACAATAAACGGCCACTTTTGACTTTACCAATTGAAGGAGCCCTATAACCTCACCACATACTACTACTACAATCGGCATGATTCATTGCAGCTGCATTATATATATAGGCCCTATTATGTATTAAGAATGCTGTGCTGGCTTGTTGACAAAAGTGCGCCTCCACAACTCCCTTACACTCTTACAGCCTTATCACCCATGACATTTGCTAGATCATCCGCATCTTCAAGGCCAGTGTCCTTTAAGACAGTAAGAAAGATGCGTCTCAAGAAAGTCATGGGCTGTCCACCATGCTTATTCACTCCATGAGGTGCACTGGCTGGTCCTCACGGCTTAAAGCGATGTCCTGCAAAGCGGAGGCGGCTTTGTTCTAGTGTCAAGCTTGGGGGAACCAATGACTGAATGAGACACCTCCAACTCCAATTTTATATAGTGTCTGGTTGGAGATGCAGAGATGTGTGCATTGTACTTGAGACTTGACACAGTGAACCTAATCAAAACAATTAGTCAATAAACATTAACTCAATAACATAATAGGTTACAGTTTACAGTAGTCTTATTTTTGCCATACGAAAATACCACAGGTATGGCAGTCAGTATGGGTATGAATGAACTATACAGCTATAACTCAACTACGCTACCGCGGTATACACCGCTAAGGCAGTAAGGCTACCGCAAAGCTATACCACTACCGCAAAAAGTAACTACTGATGTCTGACTGTACGTGTGCGATCCCTGTTTATAACATTGTATAATACATATAATAATTAATTTGATCATTAAAATAATGTTGCATTGTAATTATGTAATATATATGTACTGATATGGGATGCAGTTTTGATTTAAATACCGATATACAGTATGGCAGCATGGGTACACTTGGAGTTGTTCTAAAGTCCAATATTGGACTTTGGAGTCCAAAATTGGACTTGAAGTCTAAAATTGGACTTGAAGTCCAATTTTTGACTTCTCACCGACTGACAGGGATATAATACAGATTATTAAAGACAACAGATGCTGGATGGCTACATGTATTCTTTGACTCTCCCTCTCACTATCAGATATTGATATTTGTCTATTTGGTGTAATACCGGTAAATCAGATAATAGATGATGTGGAATCTGTATTAATCAGCATTATAATCTGCATCACTCTGCCTGCATTAATATTTTTATACTATTTTATTTATTAATATTTTATACAATATTAATGCTGTAATCCAGGTTGGAATTCATGCATGAGCGCGCAGGTACGCTTTGTTGTTTTGAAATCACCGCGCACCTGAAATTGGCTCGTCGCGCACCTCATCATATGTCATAATCCAAACAAAATCGCGCAGCTCATGTCATGCATATCTCAAAAAATCGCACAGTTCATAAGAACAATTTCACATTCCTATTTTACAAGTTTGAGCGTTTTAAGCTTATCTTTACGTCTGTCTGTCTGTACGTTGAATCTAGGCTTACATAATAAATGTAATTTTTGCAACATCAAAATTGTTAATATTAAAAAATATTTTTTTAATCCACTACTATGGTGGCCCATCGGGCTCACTGCTTTTATAACAGAAAATATTATTTTAGATTACAAACAAAACATGTACCGGTAATTTCAAAAAAACGAATATTGAAATAGGTACCAGTCTGCCAATAATACTTTGTATAGGCCTACCTAACAATTAGGCTTAAACATACAGTTGGCTTATAATTAAGTCATACTTATAGTTATAACAGTATAATACATTGTTACTTTCTGACTTTACCTGTTTACTAACGTAACATCGGCATAGCATAGACCTAACTGCCTAATAACAATACAACAATAGAGTACTGTAGTTAAAATAAATAGACAAATTCAGCTCCGGTTGCCGGTATTACAGTATTATGGTGAAGTGATTTGACTGTTTGAAGAATTGAAAATGAGAAACTAATGCGAGCGCAGCGAGCGAAATTTTTTTGTGTATTTTCGTGATTTCAATTAATTTGTGGTGCGCATCAGAGGCAGAGCTGCGCGCTGAGGCGCAACGCGCACCTGTCTCACACCCGAACGCGCACCTGTCTCACCCAAACGCGCAACGTGCATCTGGTTTGCGGTCATTCGCGCAGGTACGCGTCCGAGTTTTGGAGCATGAATTCCAACCTGGGCTGTAATGACAGTCTGGGAAATTAGCCCAATAGGGAAATTTTAAAATTTCCATATAGGGAAACTTTTATTTCCCTATAGGGAAATTTTTGCATAATCGCTATAGCGCATTCACTGATGACATAGCGCATTAAGTGAGATATACTAGGTCATTCACCTCTACTCTGTCTTCAATATAACTACTGCCCCAAGGCAGCCAACTACTACCCTGGGGGTTTTACAGACATGCGAAAATTAACTTTGCCTGTTTCCCTATAGGGAAACATGCATATGTTTCCCTATACGGAAATTTTACCATGGATATCTCTGCAGGCCTCCCAGAGTTTCCTTTTTTCCTTTTTTTTTCCTTTTTTTTAGAACGTTTCCTTTTTTTCCTTTTTTTTAGAATTTTCCCTTTTTTCCTTTTATTTTGTCCATTTTCACACCTTTTTTTCCTTTTTTTAGTTCAGAAAATAGCCTGCTGTAAGTTGTAACATCTATTCAGTACAAGGCAGCGGGAGACAGATGGACAGGTCGTGCAGTTTAATCAATTACCGGTACTGTACCACTGTCTGACTGTAGCTCCATATATGACGATTTCAGTACTTACTATATACTATCAGTATAGTTGTCCTTGGCTTGGTAGTAAACTAATATAACAATGTACAGGACAAGTTATTTTCCTGCAATCATACTTAACGGTACCGGTACCAATGGAAACCATTAGATCCCAGCAATCATTGGCAGATAAACTGAAATTTCAGCTTGCTGCTGATATTTACAAGGTTATAACAGAGATTGACGGGCATATGCCTATTATATTTTGATTAGATATTTTTTTGACAAAAATCACAAGCTAAGCTACCATACAAATGTAGCTGTGGAGAGAACTTTAATATATTTATTTCTGAGACAGAGGCTGTCTCTGTCTCAGAAAATATGTATATTAAAGTTCTCTCCGCAGCTACATTTTTAGCGTGTGATTTATTATAATTGACGCAAAACCGCCTTGGTGAATCAACAATGATGATTTAAATTTAGGGAAAGGAACAGGTTGCAGTGGCAGTCTATTCTAACCAAAACAATAAATGAAAGCCTATAACACTGTTACAGTTTCATTTTTGCTCGCAATCGGCTGTTATTTGCGTCCATTTTCCCCTGGATATGGTTGAATTTTGATTGCGTCTAAAAGCATTTTTGTTATTTATATAAATGTAGCCACGACCGGAAATCCATACCAAAGGTTTTATATCACTTTCAAACTAAAGTTATATTTACAATCATTTGATAAACCTATATCAATGACCATCAATCGGCGGAGCTCGACCATCTCTGATAACTAGGCAAAAAAGGTGAAAATATCTGTATAATAATAGTAATATAGATATATTAACTATAATTAATATTAACTATATTACCATTGATCTTTGTTCTCTATCCTGCGTGTTTACATTTTTTAACTTTCTTTGATATCTTCCTGTCATTTAAAACAGTGACGTTTCTTTATGGGATTCTTCATAGTATATACAGTAAGGTTAATGAGATAGAATCAAGAAACAGCACTAAAGCTGTAAAGACACAATGTTTACTATTACTTTTGTAAAGATAATATCTATTCAGTTTTCCCCTTTTTTTTGAACTGTATCCGATCCTTTTTTTCCTTTTTTTTTAACTGCATCCTATCCTTTTTTTCCTTTTTTTTGAAAATATTAAATCCTTTTTTCCTTTTTTTTCTCGTTTTTTTTGGCTGGGAGGGCTGTCTCTCACAATGACATCAAAAATTTCCCGATAGGGAAATATTGCAAAATTTCATAAAAGTTTAGGTGGTTTGTTGATAACTGATATAAATGTATAACTGCAAACAGCACTGTGAGCTGAAATTCCAACATGTTTGTCTGTTTGTTGTTGTGCTTTCTATGCCTCTCTGCAGCTCTATGCTACATACATGCAGTACATATATCATGTAGAATATATATAGCATAGATCTGTAGACTTTTAGATGTGTTGTTAATACCACTGTGCGTTCATGCATCTTCTTTCATTGTCTTTGGGATAGCCTATGTACAGATGTATACTTTCGTTCATTCATACTATAGATTAATATGTACTGTATATTGCATTGGTGTATTACCGGTATTGTATTTGTCTGTTTGTATTATTATATAATATAGTTATATTAAATTTATTCACAGCCTTTGTCGTAGTTTTGGATTACAGTAAAATTCTATTTGAATTTGAGAGTAGCATTATTAAAAATAATAGGGTGGTTGTGGTATATGTAAAGCCTGTTGTCAGCTGACTATCCCTCGATGTTCCAGGATCTGAGCTCTATTAATTGGGCCTCCATCTTAGAGCCATTAGACCTACATTCGTCATTGGACCTATTTCAAAAAGAGCTGATTTTCACATATAAACATAACATTCCAACTAAGTCAGGACCTTCATCCAGTAAACCTAAGTGGATAAATGGAATCGTCAAATCTCAAATAAGAATTAAGGAACAGCTTGGATTAGCTACAAAAATAAAAAAACACTTTCTTCCTTCACAGCCTACAACAAGCAAGCTAGAAGCAAATGTATTTCGGTAATTAAACAGGAGAAGGTTGCCTACGAACGTAAAACTGCAAGTAATGTCCCTGGTAACTCCAAAATATTTTGGAAATTTATAAGGTCAATGTACCAAAGACAAAGGCAAGACAAGCAATACAGGATGATGGTTCGTTTGCTAGCTGATATTGAAAAGGCTACTTTTCATTTATTAATAAGTCAATGAATGAAAGAGCGCTTCGCTTGGAAGCTCGCCAACCTGCCAACATTTCTTATGCTATTTAAGAATGGTAGTAAATATTTGTGTGAAAACTTCAGATCTATCTGTCTAACTTCAGTGGTCTGCAAACTTATGGAACGAAATATTGTCAATGAAACATACAGCTACATTAAGGAAAATAACCTTATACCCTATGATCAATACGGTTTCCAGAAAGGCAGAAAGGGTGATCATGCAATCTGCAACTACTTGATTGTATCTTCCATTGGTCCAAAGTACTAGATAATCGCATGTGCATCGATGTATACTTGGACTTTCGGAAAGCCTTTGATTCAGTGCCACAGCAGAGACTGATTGTCAAATTAGATTTCCCTGGAATAACCGGCTTAAGTTATTAAATTCGTTTCGGGCGTTTCTCTCTTGTAGATACCAACGCGTCGTCATCAGTGGGAAAGCATCACTGTGGCTACCTGTGACAGTGGTGTTCCTCTGGGAAGTGTTGCTGGAGTTTTCATATTCCTTGGATATGTGGATGATGTTCCAACTCTACTCATTCATCTTTTCGCCGATGACCTCAAAGACACCGCTATACTGCTATATTTGACCCTAGTAACATCACCTCTATTGCCCCAGTGATTTGGATATCCTGTACCGCTGGAGCAAATTGTGGCAACTTCTTTTTAACCACGACCAATGTAAGGCTGTAAGCTGTAAGGTAATGCTCGACCACTCACTAAAGTCCACAGATTTACAAAAAGACTTGGGAGTCCTATGATTAGTGATTGTGAATGACATTGGTGATTGGTTAATCCAACACATTACTCTTGGATGCTATTATCATGAAATATTTAGTCAGTGTCTTTCTGTCTTTCATTTCGAAGTGTGTGTTGTGCAAGGGAATTGCCATAAAAGCTTAAAAGGGGAAGGAATATTGTAAGGGGAGGTGATGTTTTTGATGAAAATAAACAACCTCTGATTAAAAGTAAATGATGTATATAAATTCAAATATAAATGAAGTGTAGGCAGTGTACCATTATTCAATAGGCCTATATTTTGAATCAAAGCACTTAATATTATTCATTATTATTAAAACAGAAACCAGGAAATGTAGTCTAAAATAAATAAAAATCATGTAAAATTAATTAAAAACCAAGATTTGCATAATTTCCCTATAGGGAAAACTTTGATTTCCGTATAGGGAAACACAAATTTCCCTATAGGGAAATAAATAAGTTTCCCTATTGGGCTAATTTCCCAGACTGAATGAGCATATTAGGCTAATAATATGCTCTTAATATATTAATAATAATTAATAATAATAATTGCCATTACTGCATTATATTATGACAATATATAATAACATAATAGTGACCAGACCATACCATACCAAACTTTTACATAACTTTTTAATTACAGTACCGGTATTTTGTTTTTTGCCATCTCGCGCATTGAAGCATTGTCTTCTTTGTCTTTATATTGGCTTGTTTTGTTCACCTATCAGTGTGCTGTTCCTGTTCCTGTCTGCCTGTGGCTGTCCGAGTCCGATCCTCTGCTACTTTCCCTCAATTTGTCAGTTTGTAGGCCTACTGTTTGTTGTAGGTAACAACATCGTTTATTGTTATTGTTTTGGTTGGAATGCTGCCGCCGTAACCTGGCAGCGTTTACTTATCACTTATTCCCACATTCCCATCCAGCAAACCTAAAACAATAAAAAGTTGTGAAATAATTGTTTAACTGTAGCAAAATCTAATTAAAATTTCTTATTAATTAATAATACAAATAATAAAAATACCCCATGTCAACGGTGGTCGGTGAAGAATATTCAATATTTGTTTAACATACCCTGGCCGCTGGCCCTGGGCCTGGCAGGGTTAAACGTTAGAAAATTTGTTGACAAATAATACATTTTTTTAAATTTGTACCGGTAGGCCTAATTTGTAAATCGATTATTTTTTAGCCTGTTTGTCTATATAGGTTAGGCTACAGCTGTACTATTACTAACCGTTTATTCCTGTATTCTGCTTAAGATAAAAGCAATGGCGACGGACGAATTGAATGTCGATAGTTTAATTGGAAGACTTCTGGAGGTCCGCGGCCAACGGCCGGGTAAAGCCGTGCAAATGTCGGAGGCCGAAGTCCGTGGTCTGTGTCTCCGATCGCGGGAGATATTCCTGAGTCAGCCGATCCTCCTGGAACTGGAGGCGCCGCTCAAGATCTGCGGCGACATCCACGGCCAGTACACCGACCTACTGCGTCTGTTCGAGTACGGGGGATACCCACCCGAGGCCAACTACCTGTTCCTGGGGGACTATGTAGACCGGGGGAAGCAGAGCTTGGAGTCCATCTGTCTGCTGCTCGCCTACAAGATAAAATACCCCGAGAATTTCTTTATGCTTCGAGGTAACCACGAATGCGCGAGTATCAACCGCATCTACGGTTTCTACGATGAGTGTAAACGGCGGTACAACATCAAGTTGTGGAAAACCTTCACCGATTGTTTCAATTGCCTCCCGATTGCGGCGATTATCGACGAGAAGATCTTCTGTTGCCACGGCGGGCTCAGCCCCGACCTGCAGAACATGGAGCAGATCCGTCGGATAATGCGACCTACCGACGTCCCGGACACGGGGCTGCTGTGCGACCTGTTGTGGTCGGACCCCGATAAGGACGTCCAGGGCTGGGGGGAGAACGACCGCGGGGTTTCCTTTACCTTCGGTGCCGACGTGGTCGCCAAGTTCCTCAACCGACACGACTTGGATCTCATCTGCCGGGCCCATCAGGTCGTAGAGGACGGATACGAGTTCTTCGCGAAGCGGCAACTCGTCACGCTATTCTCCGCGCCCAACTACTGCGGTGAGTTCGACAACGCGGGAGGCATGATGAGCGTGGACGAGACACTCATGTGCTCCTTTCAGATTCTCAAACCGTCGGAGAAGAAAGCCAAGTACCAGTACGGCGGTGTCAACAGCGGTCGGCCGGTAACACCGCCAAGGGGCGGCCAGCAAAAGAAGAAATAGTTCCTAGTCGTGAAGAACGTTTCTGGAACGGTTGATCTGGAACACATGGAACGCTCTCTTTTGGACTCAGTACCTTATTTAATTACCCGCGGATTTTATTTTAAACAGTTTAGCTAAATTATATATATGAGAAAGTCTCCGCCCTGTTTTACTGCACATAAATGGATAGCGCTGCGTCGATTCTGCGGCCACATTTCACCGGGATTTCAATTCTTGTCGACCTACTAATAATTTGTTCTTTATAAATATCGTATTTAATTTACCGTCGCGTTTCGCTAGGGAAACTTTCCAATTAAGAAGAAATAAAAAATTTAGTTTTTTTTAATTTTAACCGGCAATTTAAAATTGTGGGGGTTCAGTTAATTAGTTTATTGGAAAATCAGGTCACATTCTATCCGCGGTTCAGTCTACGACGCATTTGGTAAATAAAACAAATTATATGAAAATATAATTTGCTTCCAGATGTTTCACGTAAATATTTAAAAGATGGAAAAATATATTATATTGTAATATATATCTTCGCTTGTTTGATATTTAAACATGATGCTGGAAAAAAATGTTTTGTAAAGATAATGTATCGCTTATTTCAACTATATTTTATATATGTAGTATTTACGTATTCTCTCTACGTTATATAATTACGTACAAGCGCACGCGTGTGAGTGTTGAAAGTCCACGGTTCGTATTAGATGCGGTCTGTAAAATATATTGAAACTTGTTTAAAAAAAAAATCCTAATTTAATATTTTTGTCCTATTATAGAGAGACACCTATCTATATACATAGATGTAGTAAATTTATCCAAAAATACCATTATTTTGTATTGAATGCTATTATTTATAAAATAGATATAATATTATTCTTAGAATTATTCTGATTTATAATATTCGTAAGGAGATTTTCATTGTTAGGATATGCATGTGGTACCGATAACGCTTGGTGCGGAGGTGGTATCCGTCGAGCTGTTTACCTCACATGCAATTCTAGGTTGAACTAACCCAAAGACTTATCATCCTCATACTGGACTGTGTAAGTAATTCCCTCTTACTATTTACCTGGACGCAGTTAATCAGTATCCTTATTTTACAACATGTAATCTGTGTTAATCCCGATTCACAATTAGAGGATAAGATATAAAGGATAAACCTCGCTTATTCATTATTCCTAAAGTTAGAAAGTATAGTCCTTATTCTTAGTAATAAGTCCTTATTCTTAGTAATAAGTCCTTATTCTTAGTAATAAGTCCTTATTAAATATTATTTCTCATTATGAACCGGGATTAAGGTATTACAACTGTGTATAACCGTATTTACTCGCGACTGGTATGTTGTTATTGTGTTTGACCTTTTTGTACTGAAATTAAATGTTATTACCTGAGCTGCCTAAATAAGAGATACATTATTGGGTATCATCACTACACTGAGCTACCTGTCCTACAATGTAGGTACTGGTAGGTCCTTCATAGACGCCTCAGACAGTTGTCCGTCGACACTTCATTGTAATAACATGATATAACGGTCTGGTATATTATAGTTCGTTGTTTTTACCGGTTATTAATATTTCTGATTCAAATAGATTTTACATGATTGCCAATTGCCATTATAGAGGATGGGTTTTTGTTGGTTAATTAGTCTAGCTGCTAAGCAACGCGTGTAGAATACTTTACGGCGTGGCTGTTTTATAACATTTCGTGCTGGGATGGTGTTATCTAAGTTTAATTACTAAAAATTAATGAATTAATTTGTTTTGGATAACCTGAGGTTGATACGTGATTTCTAATGAAATTGTATTAACGTTTGTTGATATTAAAGTGAAATGTTTTGTTTTTATTAATTTTTTTTATTAAATATTTCGGGTACCGTAACTCCTTACTGTTGTTTGCATTGCTTGTTAGGTGTGTAGGTTTGTTAGGTGTAGGTGTATTATGCATTGTGTGGAGGGTGATCAAATTTAGTGTCACCAGTTCGATCCGACATAGAAAAAGCCGAAAAAGGAAATAGGGGGTCTAGCCAAGGGGAATATGGGCGTACACCGTACCCAATGTTTTCTATTAAATTGAACGAGGCAGGTTAGTTGTTTATTTTCGTGTGGGAGGGGCGTCAATGTTGAGGTGAGAGTTGCGTCCCAATATTAGATCCTAACATTACCTTAAAGCGTCGGTTTGTTGAATATATATATTAATGACAACAGCATTGCCAAACTCATAGCATAGCTGACACACATAGCATAATATAAACGCAAATTCCCGGCACCAAGAATAATATTGCACTTATTATATAAACATTGCACATATACTGTATACGATATTCAATATAAACTATAGTACTTGCTGTACCTAAATACAAACGTACTGCACCATTTACAGAAGCCCCGCTTCCAATCCTAGCTAAAGGCCCGTTCGCATCCAACGTAAACGGTACACCGCGCGGTGTACCGCAGGGCCAGCGGTACACCGCTGACTGTGAACGACCCAACAGGTAGTTGTGCGCTAAACCGCGCGGTTTACCGCAGCCCATTTAAACAATGTTAAAACAATTAATGTAATTTCCTGTTGAATTCACAGTCCACAGATAGACAATCAGTTACCGCAACGGTACCGTTGGGTGTGAACGGGCACCGGGTAGTATACCGCTGGCTTACCGCTTCAATACCGCCAGACTACTTTACCGCTCACGAACCGTTGGATGTGAATGGGGCTTAACGCTGATGGTCCTACATTACAAATTAGCACCACCCTACAGCAACAACAACAACAAAAATGAAAAACCCGTGGAAAAAAAAGAGTTAATTTTTCCCCACCCCATTCCATCAACCCATTTTTTCCCGCCTTATCTTAAATGCTCCATGTAAGTATCTGCCTAACCCTAATCTGCCTGCCTCCGTATCCCACTGTACGCGTTACAAACGAGAAGAAAATGGAATTCGTCTTCTACTAGACCTGTACCTTCCACCATACTTTACCTACTATCTACTGTAACTTCCACCATTATGTTGTATAACTGTTTCGGTAACCTAGCCTTAGGCATTTTCAAGAGCTGAACTAGGACTACTAGGATCGGCATGCTGCATTGCAGCTGCATTTTTAAGAATGCTGTGCCGGCTTGTCGACAAAATTGTGCCGCTACAACTCCCTATCACCCATGAAATTTGCTAGATCATCCGCATCTTCAAGGCCAGTGTCCTTTAAGATGCGTCTCAAGAAAGTCATGGGCTGTCCACCATGCTTATTCACTCAATGAGACTGCCAAAGTACAAGATTATGCACTGGCTGGTCCTCACGGCGAAAGCAATGTCCTGCAAAGCGGAGGCGATTTTGTTCTAGTGTCAAGCTTGGGGGAACCAATGAGACACCTCCAATGTTATATAGTGTCTGGTTGGAGATGTGTGCATTGTACTTGACACAATGAACCCGGCGTAGCATTCTTGTAAATGTGCCATCCAGAGATTTGGTGTCCTCAGCAGTTAGAGCCCAGCATGGACTCCCATAGATGAGTACTGGAACTACTGCTGCTCTAAATAATCGGACCTTAAGTGTCCGATTAATTCTTGGTGACTTCCAAATCCTGGAAAGCCTATTCAAGGCTGCCCATGCCTTTCCATTACGTATTCGAAGGTCCTCATCTGACTTCCGGATCCATGATACCAGGTAACAGAAGTCATCCACATGCTCATGCATACCATCTTTTGAGCTTATGCTCATCCGATCAGAGACTTGCTGAGGACTTCCAAAGTTAACTGTCAAAATTTTGGTCTTTCTGGAGTTAATAAAAAGACCAGAAGCAGCATGTTCTAATGAGCTGAGGAGCCGTTGGGCTCCCTCTAGTGATTCTGAGAGTACTCCTAAGTCATCAGCAAAGTCTAGATCAGTTAGGTACTTGGCAGGATTTCCTCGACTTCTGGAGCCAGTAGGTGGAGTTATCATCACCCCATCATCATTATGATGATCTAAGGACATGCGTAGAACATAGTCAACAACAATTATGAACAAGAATGGTGCAAGTGTGTCTCCCTGGAGGACGCCCCATAAAACTCCAAATGGTTCTGTGTCACCGTCAACAGTAGACACTAATGTTGTCGAACCATCATATACCGATCTGATTGCTGCAATAATTTCATCAGGAATCCCATATAATGAAAGTATGCTGAACATACGTTAGCGAGAGACAGAATCAAAGGCCTTGAAGAAGTCAACAAAGATAACAGCCAGCCATCAAACATTTGATGGGAATCCCAAGACAACAGTTATATGTTGCTACAGTCCAACCAATGCATCAGAGCCAGAACAAGCAGTCAAGTTTTATGAAGAACTGACTGGACTTATTAAGGACATCCCGAAACACAATTTTAAAGTCATTGCTGGTGACCTGAATGCGCAAATTGGCCCAGAAGACATCAAGGGTTACACCTATAACACCAGTTCTAACAGAAATGGGTACTCACTCTTAGACCTAATGGAAGAATGTGAATTGATACCAACAAACAACACATTCGAAAAGAGTAAGGGGAAGCTATGGACCTTTCAATACCCTAATGGAACCAAATCACAACTGGATTACATCCTTATAAACAAAAAATGGAGAAATAGCATGATCAACTGCTAGGCATACAGCTCGTTCAACCTAATTGGTTCGGACCACAGAATTGTGACTGCAGAGATCAGACTCAGTTTGAGAGCCAGCAAACCCAGGACAAGCAAGCAAATCAACTATGACTGGGAGAAACTCAGAACTGACAATGCTGTAAAGGATGCTTATACAGTAGAAGTTCAAAACCGCTTTGAAGCACTTCAGTCAATGGATGAAGACCAATCCACCGATTCAATATACCAGAATATAATAACAGCCCACAAGGAATCAGCTAAGAGGCATATCCCCCAGAAATCTAAACGAAAACAGTATGTGCCATGGCAAAACTTTTAGGTTACTTGTAAGAGAGAAGATCTTAAGATAGCCTACAAAGTTAAAACCGAACAACCAACAACCGAAAACATTAACAAGGTTGAGAAAGCTAAGGACGATCTTAAATTGGCCTACAACATCAGCCAGGAAAAGTACATACAGGATAAAACTGAAGCAATTACAACTGCTCACATACAGCAACAATCAAGACTTACCTGGCAAACTGTAAATGAGGTATCTGGTCGGAAAAGTTGTGCAAAGGGGCGCCTCAAAGCCGATAGTCCTGAAGAACGTGTTGGGAAGTGGAAAAATCACTTCAGCAACTTGCTTGGGCAGCCACCAAACATCGAGGTCAGCCCTACAAGGAAAATATATGACAAGACACTACCTATAGAAACAGGGGACTTCACACCTGCCGAACTCCAAAGAAGCATTAAAAGCATGTCCAATAATAAAGCGAGTGGATTAGATGAAATCCCAGCGGAGGTATGGAAAACCGGAGTGCTAAATAGACCATTATTGAATGTTTGCAACCGGATGTTAAAATGGGAAAAGCCACCACCAATTTGGACTAAAGGTCAACTAAAGCCTCTCCCCAAGAAAGGAGACCTCGGCATACCAACAAACTATCGTGGGATCTGTCTGCTTGTGGTAGCTGCCAAAATATACAATAAAATGATTCTATATAGGATTAGGCCTCACATAGAGAAACTACTGCGTAAGAGCCAAAACGGATTTCGACCAAGTAGATCAACAATAGCTCAGATACTTGCACTACGGAGACTGATTGAAGGAATCAAGTCAAAGAATCTCCCCGCAGTCATGACTTTTGTGGACTTCAAGAAGGCATTCGACTCCATCCATAGAGGTAAAATGCTTGAAATCCTAAGAGCTTATGGAATACCAGAAGTAATTGTTGCTGGCATTGGATTGCTATATTGTGACACAGAAGCGCAGGTACTCTCACCAGCTGGTGAAACTGAGTTTTTCTCAATCCTGGCTGGCGTACTGCAAGGTGACACATTAGCACCATTACTATTTGTAATTGTGCTGGATTACGCAATGAGGACGGCCACAAAGGGTGAAGATCTGGGATTCACACTTCAAGAACGCAGAAGTAGTAGATATCTGGCAACTACAGTCACAGACACCGACTTTGCGGATGACATCGCCGTGCTCTCTAATACGCTAGCAGATGCATAGCTTCTACTAAATAAAGTGGAGAGGGCTGCTAAGGAGGTTGGATTGCATATAAATGCTACCAAGACCGAATTCATGACCTTTAATGTTGATGGAAACTTGACAACCATTGATAATAATCAACTAAGGCAGGTCGATGACTTCCAGTACCTTGGATCATGGATAGAGAGTAGCAAAAAGGACATAGAAGTTAGGAAAGCAAAGGCTTGGGTAGCTCTATCAAAAATGGATACCATCTGGAAATCAGATCTCTGCAGGCACCTGAAGACCAAGTTCTTTCGAGCCACAGTGGAAAGTGTATTTTTATACGGGGGTGAGACCTGGACACTGACTAAATCACTTGAACAACGAATTGATGGTTGCTACACAAGACTACTAAGGGCAGCCCTAAACATCAGCTGGAGACAACACATGACAAACCCCGAGCTTTATGGTACAATACCACCTGTATCAACCACCCTCCGTGAACGCAGATTAAGATTCAGTGGGCACTGCTGGCGAAGTAAAGACGAGGTCATACCAGATCTACTTCTCTGGCAACCAACTCTTGTTGTCTCTTGTTGTTTGGTACATGTCTACTATGATGGGATAGATGATCTTTAAACACTCAGGTATTTTAAAGACCTCAGGGGGAACACCATCTACTCCACTGGCACGATTGGTCTTAATGCTCTTTGCAGCAGCCTTCACTTCTGCAAAGGAGATTCCAATAGGAATATCTGGGAGTACAGACTCAGACACTTTTACTTCTATAAAGTTATCAGGCAATACCCTGTCATTATTGAGGAGCTTTTCAAAGTGGGCCTTCCAACCATTGAGGCGATTGGCTGGTGATTCAGCCGTAACCTGTGGTTGGTTGGCTTTTTCGACCAGCAAGCAAGTTGATCGATCTCCATGCCTGGGATGATTGCCTGCTGTCGTCAGCATCATTGATGGCATCAACCTGTTGGTTTATTAGCTCCTGTAAATTAACAGAGTACTGCCTGTTCAGGGACCTAGATGCAGCCTTAACTGCATTCTTGGCCGCTGTAGTCTGTTTGAGTCGGGACTCTTTCTGCGCCTTGTAGAGGTCATT
The DNA here is from genome assembly GCA_032718475.1 of Nemertoderma westbladi. NCBI lineage: Eukaryota > Metazoa > Xenacoelomorpha > Nemertodermatida > Nemertodermatidae > Nemertoderma > Nemertoderma westbladi. Next base: position 8,674 of record JAUCBJ010001391.1, on the reverse strand, counting down.
TCCGCACTTCTGAATTTTGTTGTCAGTCCAGGGGGCCCGTTTCCTGTTTCGAGGGTATACAGGAACTGTTTCTGCAGCTGCTAACTTAACTGCCTCTGTGAAGGCAGTATAGCCCTCACAGTGATCTGCCGTGGCAACGGATGATGCGGTTAGAGATTTGGTCTATTTTGTCCAATGCTGCATGTGCAGTTGGATTCATCAATAGACCAATTCCACCATTGCCACTATCATCTGCTGAAGCGAGGGTGAGTCGCCAACCGCCCCCCATGTCCTTAATCAGAACCTCATCACTCTGTCCAGTCTGCATTCGGTGCTCTTGAACACCCACTGCACTAAGAGAAAGCTTATCTGCCAAGGCAGTCAGCTCACCTTGTCGCATTGGGGACCCGAGTGTTAGGGTGTTTACTGAGGCTAGTCTAGTGACTTGCCTCAGATTCACCAATGGCTTTGTTGGTCGGGGTGGAACATGAGAGTAGCCTCCAACTCCAGAATCCCTCTCCCCCTCACAATCTGGCCTCCTTGGTGACCCAGGGTTTGGGCCAGAAAGGTTATCAGGAAAGGGACTCAAAGAATTGTTGGCTGCTCTCTCTCCAGTAGGGGGTGGGACAGGCAGCCGGTCAGGAGATAACTGACGCCTGTGAGGCCGATTGTGTCCAGTCATTCCACTGGCCTCTAGTGGCTGGCATTACTAATGTAATCCATAGTGGGGATTGGGGGGTGCTTTTTTGCCGAGTCAGCTCTCGGGGCAAATACCACACCCTGGTTTGCCATTCCACAGGGTGGGTGTCGCAGTGGAGTCAGATATGAGGCCCATCACCCATATCTACTCTGGCGCACATGACCCACCATTGGCTGTGCAGCTCATCTGCTGGGTCATGCCCTGTACCCCTGCTGCCAGGTGCAGGTCGCAGTGAAGTGCACTCAGAGTGGACATGAGCACACTCTACTCCTGACCAGCCATTGGTAGATCACCATCTGCCTGGCCAGGCCATATACCCCTGCAGCCAAGTATATGGGTCCTTAATCCAGGACCAAGGGCGTCCTTATCCCAGAACGAAGGGGGTCCTAGTTACAGGACCAGATTTGCCCTAGTAAGAGGGTCTATGCAGCTACAGGTGGCACCTCCTTTATGCTGCATGGAGGTGGCAAGTTTCTTGATCAATGACCTAGAATACCTGACCTGACACTAAAGACACTAAGAGTCTGGATGGTTCTGCCCCACACCAATCTCCCTATCACCAACACCGAGGCTTGCGGCTGTTTGTTGTACCCAACCACTACCTCCCAGTTGATTCGCTCCAGAAGTGGATTGGTGGACTTGGTTTGTTCCCGGTTGATGAACTCCTCTGTACCCACCTCCCAGTTGATTAGCTCCGGAAGTCGATTGGTGGACTTGTGTTTGTTCCTGGTTGATGAACTCCTCCGTACCCACCTGCCAGTTGATTCGCTCCAGAAGTTGATTGGTTGCATGACTTGTTTTGTTCCTGGTTTTGCGAACTCCTCTGTACCCACCTCCCAGTTGATTCGCTCCGGAAGTCGATTGGAGGACTTGGTTTGTTCCCGGTTGACGAACTCCTCCATACCCACCTCCCAGTTGATTCGCTCCGGATGTCGATTGGTGGACGTGGACTTGGTTTGTTCCCAGTTGATGAACTCCTCCGCACCCATCTCCCAGTTGTTTCGCTCCAGAAGTCGATTGGTAGACTTGGTTTGTTCCTGGTTGACGAACTCCTCCGTACCCACCTGCCAGTTGATTCGCTCCAGAAGTTGATTGGTTGCATGACTTGGTTTGCTCCTGGTTGACGAACTCCTCTGTACCCACCTCCCAGTTGATTCGCTCTGGAAGTCGATTGGTGGACTTGGTTTGTTCCCGGTTAACGAACTCCTCCATACCCACCTCCCAGTTGATTCGCTCCGGAAGTCGATTGGTGGACTTGGTTTGTTCCCGGTTGACGAACTCCTCAATACCCACCTCCCAGTTGATTCGCTCCGGAAGTCGATTGGTGGACGTGGACTTGGTTTGTTCCCAGTTGATGAACTCCTCCGCACCCACCTCCCAGTTGATTCGCTCCGGAAGTCGATTGGAGGACTTGGTTTGTTCCCGGTTGACGAACTCCTCAATACCCACCTCCCAGTTGATTCGCTCCGGAAGTCGATTGGTGGACGTGGACTTGGTTTGTTCCCAGTTGATGAACTCCTCCGCACCCACCTCCCAGTTGTTTCGCTCCAGAAGTTGATTGGTTGCATGACTTGGTTTGTTCCTGGTTGACGAACTCCTCTGTACCCACCTCCCAGTTGATTCGCTCCGGAAGTCGATTGGTGGACTTGGTTTGTTCCCAGTTGATGAACTCCTCCGCACCCACCTCCCAGTTGTTTCGCTCCAGAAGTCGATTGGTAGAATTGGTTTGTTCCCGGTTGCCGAACTCTTCCGTACCTACCTCCTAGTTGATTTGCTCCGGAAGTCGATTGGTTCCGCCCTTGCTCTAGGACTTGAGTGTAATTATGAACTACCCCTACACTACACACCTAGTGGGATCACTCTGCCCTATTACATCCTGCAGAATAATATTCTGTTTATCGTAAACATTCCACCCTTCCACCCTAATGCCGTTAAGCCAAGCTATATTTCCTTGGACATTCGCTGGCAGACCCATCACCTTTGCAAGCCTAAACAAGGCATGTTGTTCTGCCTGATCTCCAATGGCAAGTCAGCCGACATTCTATTCTGGGTTCTTATCAATAGCCGCCCTGCGGCCCACACAGCATCCCTTTCTTTGAGCGATTTAACGAGATTATCATTTTGGGTTACTTTCTGACTTATAACATCCAAGGACTTCTGAAAGTCTGCGATCCCACTAACTATCCCCAGAATCATTAGGATGCTGTCAAAGTGCGACTGAGATAAAGCAGAACCAGACTCACCCCCGGAACGTCCACTGGAGCTCACCCGTGTCCGTTTGTTCCACACCGTAGTCCAATCGCCTTGACTCATCCACCTGAGCATTGACACCCCTGTCAAATACTGTCGCATCCACCTCAGGAATGGCCAATGAGCCAAATCTATTGTTTGCCATCATTCTCACCCAACTCTCATTATCGGATTGGGACCTCATTGGAGTATAGTACCAGTACTAAGAGTTGGTGAGACAGTGATTGAAGGTGACACATATCCATGTCTTCCCCTTGGACGATCTGGTGTATAAGAAGCCATTACCGTACACAGTTCTGCAAATACATTACATAGGCAGACAGGGTAGCTTGAGTAGGCCAATTTGATTAGATCAGACTGAAAGATAATCTAAATACAATACAGTAATCTACCTTAGTATTTGTATAAATGCGTATATTTTCTACGGGAATTTATTGGTTTCAGTGCCGTGTTAACCTGGAAGCTTATTATTACGCTTCGGCGAAGGGCCTTCCGCCTACCCACGCTTGGGGCCCTCCCAACAAAATTACTGATAAAATCCTTCCTTTTGTAGATTGGGGAAATTACAGAGGCCCGTGTGATATTGAATTGAATTGCCTATATTGTTACTTGTTAGTGAGTAGAGCCCTGTGTCCCTTCTTTGTTCAACCAGACTAGTTATTACATTACGTTTAGTTAATAATTTCGTGATTATTTCATCCAAATCAGAAATTTGAATTGCCTCATTTGAAAACATTAACTAAATTTCAATCATAAAAATAAACACTTCAATTTTGAACTATCAGTTTGCCATCCTGCAATATGGGGGGGGAGGGGTGGGGGGTCTCCCGAAAGTTTTGGCGTACCGAAAGATTTGGTTTTAATACGGCTCTGATTGGTTTTTAAACTATAGTTAATTACTTGTTCCAATGTTGTTGAAATAACTCAAGATATTAACAAATAAATGATTATATGAGGGAACTAATAATGACTCGCCTGCATTCCTGGGGATTGGGGTAGCTTCACACTTCTATGTTAAACAGGAAGTGAAGTATGATTGGTCATAATGACACGGTTCGTGCTATTGGCACGGAAAACACAAGTTCCATAGAATCATTTAAAATCTTGAGTGGGGAATATCCCTATATGGTAAGCTTAGCGTTCCCATTCCGGCTCTCCTGGGAGGATATTCCGCTTTTAGATTAATTATTGTAGGTTTATTTGTGTTTAGTCTTAGGTGCGATTGAGCTTTACGTGGTGTTTCATTTCATAGCAAACAATTAATTATTACAACAATTACAATAGTCTCTAAGATTAATCCACTTTCAGACATTCTGTCAATATTTAAATTAATTTGGGTACCAGTGCATAAACAAACAGGTACAAAAATATAATAATTCCTCTGAAGTTTCAACTCTTGTGAATTTCAAGGTTTGGTGAACTGAACAGGTCATACATAGCACGACTCAAGCGGCGTGACGTTGGCAAATTGGAACGATTCCCATCAGTAATATCTTCGATACGAAGGCTACAGCGTTATCACGAACACAGTATCACATTACATGAATGGATAGTTTTTCAGTCGGCTAACATTAAAGAAAACTGTATTGAAGACTTTGCATTTAATTGTCTTATGCAAATTCTGTTACCAACTAGTAATAAATTGTTGCCAATTTAAAATGGGGATAGCGGAGATATATTCCTGATAAAAACTATTTTTTTCTGGTAATCACAATGTGCCAATGTTTATGGCGATGGCGCCTCTAAAGGGTCAAAATATAAATAATAAAAACTTCCATGAAACACTAAAAATGCTTCTACAAAATAATGTAGTGATAAATATTATTTGTTTCTGCAGTAACAACTAATTATTACCACAGAAATAAATATTTGTTAGGGGCCTACTGCAGCTACAGTAATAAAAAAAATTTATGCTGCAGTAATATATAAAAATGTTAACTGAAGTAAAAACAAAAATGTATATTACCTCAGTAATAAATATTGTTACCGCAGTAACAAATATATATTATTCCAAAATTGTGACATTACTCAACGCCGTTAGTATTAACAGCGAGTTGTCGTTTAGCACTTTACAACTTTAGAGGACATTACATACATCATTGTATTGGCCTGTACATTTCGTATTGTATTTGGTGTTATCCGTTAAGTAATGTCCCCTTAGTGGACATTACTTAACGCCGTCATTGGTTACCACGTAAACAACAGGCGGAAATTTACCTTACAGCCAGATAGGCCTACAGCAATACCTACCGGTAGGCGGGGTATAGCTATTCATAACCAGTAGGGCCTAGCTATATTATTATAACATGGCACCAAACGCCACCATAAATACAAGCTAACTTATTTATAACATAATTTATGTCATTTTTGCATTTATTTATACAGCAACTAATTTAATTTGTGCAGTTTCTATCACTTATAAGATATATAAGATATAGATATAAGATATATATATATAATCATTTCGTAATTTTAAAATTTTGGAATAAAACTACATAAACTACTTATCCTCGTGGCTTTATTTTCACTCACTCCCCTAACGTTCGTTCGTGCAACAAAGCCACTCGGATCATACACACTGTAAAGTGCTACATTACACACAAGTATCTAAATAGTTATTACTGCAGTAACAATTATTTATTACTGCAGTAGCAAAATTTATTACTGCAGTAGCAAAATTTATTACTGCAGTACTAAACTGTCATTTCATTGGCCATGGCCGATATAATTCTGAATCACCATTCAGAATCCGCAGATGAATAGAAGGGGCTTACTAAGCAGGGTTAAATTGGTTGTTATGTGGGATGGTGTTCAACCCCCCCCCCCCCCCCCCCCCTTGGTTGGTACAAAGGTCTGATGCCGAGAGTCGTCGGCGACTTCAATTCGCCCGCCCCCGGTCCAGTTCGCTATGCCTCCGTGGAGGGGATGGTTTGGGGCTGCGCGGCCAAGACAGTAAGATTCTGATCCCGACGGAATTATGTTTGCATCCATCCATGGTCGGAATCAACCTGTTTAGACCGAACTTCAGTTTTTATATCTATTTCAACACAAAAAAAACTTTCAAAATAGTGAATAATAGTCCAGCCACCATAAATATTCTACAGTTATTTTGTTTTAATGACCGTCTAAGTACTAGAACACTCTGAGGGTTAGAGCCGAAATGACGCCAGCCACCAGCCACATTAGCACTTGTTTGATATTAGCTGAACCATTTTCCGTGGTGACTGGTATGTGTTCGGTTGTGGGACCGGTTGTAGTGATGTCGTGTTTCCATACGGGAGCTGGGCAAAAACCGGTGTCACAACACTGTCCCTGACACGTCTCGTGTGTAACTGTGAGGGTAAGCTGAAGGTATTTGTAATAGGACAAGAAGCCAAAGATGTTGATAGTAAAATCTTTAGAGTATTCGTCATCATCTGGTTCAGAATTGGGAAGGACAACCGTCCACATATAAATACAACCATCTTCGCTCATTGGGAGACAGTAACCACGGCGGTCTTCTGGGTAGCAGCCACTTTCTTCCAATTCAAATGTTACATGATCCTTGTATTCGTGATCATAGGCAGTGAATACCGCAGATAAAACACCACAAACTGCACAAACTTCGGCGCTCACCCTCTCGAACTTTTCAACTCTATTGCTTGCCGTAAACCTATCTATTCTGCTTCGGTATAGATTTTGCAACTCTTCATTTGGCGAGAATATTTTCCAATCTCGACCTTCTTTGCACGTGAAGTTCTGGGATGTGGCGTTGTTGACGATTTGGGTAGCTGCCAAGTTGAATTTAACATAGAGAATAACAATAATGAGCATTATTGTGAATCAGGACAAATACAGGAAATCAGTAATTCAGTCTTTCACTTTCTTTCAATGGTCGGCTGTTCTGGTTTACGGCTTCTTCTAATGTTTACAAAACAAATATAAAGCTATGAAGCACATGGAAGCTATGGAAGCTATGGAATGTATAAGCATGACCTACTATAGAGATACTACTACTACTACTACAATTTACTCTACCACTATCTACTAATATCTACTACTATCTACTACTATTATTTATACTACTACTGCTGCAATTTTAAGAATGCTGTGCCGGCGTGTCGACTAAATTGCGCCGCCACAACTCCCTATCACCCATGACATTTGCTAGATCACTCGCATCTGCAAGGCCTGTTTCCTTTAAGATGCATCTCAAGAAAGTAATGGGCTGTCCACCATGCTTATTCACTCCATGAGGCTGCCAAAGCGTTATGCAAAGCATTATGCACTGACTGGTCCTCACGGCGAAAGCAATGTCCTGCAAAATGGGTGTGCGGCGGCTTGGTTATAGTGTCAAGCTTGGGGGAACCAATAAGACACCTCCAATGTTATATAGTGTCTGGCTGGGGATGTGTGCATTGTACTTGACACAGTGAAACCGGCGTAGCATTCTTGTGAATGTGCCATCCAGAGATGTAGTGTACTCCGCAGTTAGAGCCCAGCATGGACTCCCATAGAGTACTGGAACTACTGCTGGTCTAAATAATCAGACCTTAAGTTTCCGATTAATTCTATGTGACTTCCAAATCCTGAAAAGTCTATTCAAGGCTGCCCATGCTTTTCCCTTACGTATTCGAAGGTCCTCCCCTGACTTCCGGATCCATGATCTCAGGTAACAGAAGTCGTCAAAACTGTCGTTAACTGTCAAAATTTTGGTCTTTTTGGAGTTAATAAAAAGACCAACACTAGAAGCAGCATGTTCTAATGAGCTGAGGAGCCGTGGGCTCCCTCTAGTGATTCTGAGAGTACTCCTAAGTCATCAGCAAAGTCTAGATCAGTTAGGTACTTGGCAGGATTTCCTCGACTTCTGGAGCCAGTAGGTGGAGTTATCATCAGCCCATCATCATTATGATGATCTAAGGACATGCGTAGAACATAGTCAACCACAATTATGATCAAGAATGGCGCAAGTGTGTCTCCCTGGAGGACGCCCCATAACACTTCAAATGGTTCCGTGTCACCGTCAACAGTTGAGACAAATGTTGTCGAACCATCGTACACTGATCTGATTGATGCAATAATTTCATCAGGAATCCCATATAATGAAAGTATGCTGAACATACGTGAGCGAGAGACTGAATCAAAGGCCTTGAAGAAGTCAACAAAGATAACAGCCAGATGCCTGTCTTTCTTTTTTGATAATTCTTCAATTATCCTTCTAAATGCCAAAATGGGCTCCATCGTCCCACATGCTTTACGGAACCCATTCTGATTTCCACGGAGCAGTCTCTCAATGGGATCCCTGATGCGATTTAATAGAATTCTATTGTATAGCTTTGCAGCAATCGAGATCAATGAGATTCCCCGAAAAGAACCATAGAGTGTTAGGTTGCCCTTCTTGGGAACTGGCACCAACTTATTTGTTTTCATTTCTTGTGGGACTGTTGTTGTCTACTATGATGGGATAGATCAGCTTTAAACACTCAGGTATTTTAAAGACCTCAGGGGGAACACCATCTACTCCACTGGCACGATTGGTCTTAATGCTCTTTGCAGCAGCCTTCACTTCTGCAAAGGAGATATCGCCAATGGGAATATCTGGGAGTACAGACTAAGACACTTTTACTTTTATAAAGTTATCGGGCAATACCCTGTCATTATTGAGGAGCTTTTCAAAGTGGGCCTTCCAACCATTGAGGCGATCGGCTGGTGATTCTGCCTTTAACCTTGGTGGTTGGTTGGCTTTTCCGCGCAGTAAGCAAGTTG
>JAUCBJ010001390.1:0-25389 GCA_032718475.1 Nemertoderma westbladi | reverse complement strand
ACCGGTTAGTAAGAGTTAGTGGAGTTAGAAGTTAGTAAGAGGGTATGTAGTACCGGTTAGTAAGAGTTAGTGGTAGAAGGGTATGTATAATATAAGTATTAGTTAGTAGTGAGTAGCGAGAGGGGGGCACGTGAGTACAGCTGGATAAATCGTGTAGGCCACGCGACCCATACTATTGTACTGCACAAGCCCACAGAGTAGGCCAGAATGTGGATTATAAAATAGAATAATCCATTGGCAGGAATAAGTAGTAGCACAGTAGTAGGATTGAATTAAATTAAAATAAAATAAAAGGTAGAAATTAGACAAATGATGGTAACAGTAGGAAAATATTCTGGAACATAATTAAAGTAACGGACAAAATTGCGAAATTTAGTACAATTTGGTAGTTTTAGAAAATTAGTTAGGAAAATTAGGCTATAACTTAGGTTTCTGGGAGAAATAGGCCATTATCGAACTGAATAAACCATCCTAACTTTATCACTCATCCGTACAGCGCCTTGGCAAGGCACCACCTAACGGGTGAGCCATTGGGGAGAGTTCGAGATGGCAGAGAAACTTGTCCGAAAGAGAAAGGCGGAGTTAGGAGGAAAGGAGATACTGGTGGATTTCACCGAGAGGCATCCGGAAGAGAAGACGAGGGGATACTACGAGCGGTTAGAGAGAGGTCACAAAGCGCGAGCGCTAGAGGACCATTTCAGGAAGGTGCACGAACAGCGGCTGGTCGGGACCTACGGGACGCCGTCGCTGGACAATGCGATCTTCGAGCATTTCCACTACGTGGTGAAGGGAGACGAGGCGAAGTTCGGGATTCCGAAGTACGCGAAGGAGCCACCGAGAAAGGATTGGAAGAGGTTCGTAGAGTCCATCAGCAGGGGAGGATACATGGTCCTAGACGATGAGGGGACTGTGGAAGACGAGGAAGGTTTGAGGAGAGGATCGGCGGGGTTGGCCAGAACCATACTCCTACATTTGGCCGCGCCAAATGGGGATATATTCCTATTCGATCTAGGGACGTATGGAAAGAAGAACGGGCTGAAGTTGAACCGGTTGCCAAAGGCGGTGCAAATCCTAGTGAGAGAGAAGTCAACGACGAAGGTGGGATCGGCGATCCGCGACGATGCGGAGAGAATCATCGGTCCGGACACCCCCAACATCCTGGACATGCAGACGGTCTACATGGCTATGACAGCACCAGACGGGTTGGGACTAGTGGAGAACTCAGGCCATTGTAGAGCGGTGGCGATGGGCCAGCTAATGGGGCTCGTGTGTCACAAACCAATGGACTGGAGTAAGTTCAGAGAGGAGTACGGAGCGGAGTTGGCAAACTCGCTGAAGTGGGGAGCGAGGCCAGGGAAACAAGAGGTGTATCAATTCCGGAGAGGAGCGATAAAGGTATATCAGAAGCGATATATCCTGCAGGAGGACTGGATAATGATGGGTTTGCTAAACCTATTCATGACCATCGTCATTGGGAAAGAACCAACGGCATTCCTGCTATCGGGATCACCCCTGAACTACAGAAGAGCCTTCAAGACGGCTTTCGAGGGTCTGGTAGACCACCCGGGGCTGAAGGGCGAGTCGGTGTACTATAACTGCCGACATCTGGTAGACGGGGAGGTGGATACGCCGTATCAGAGATGGGAGCAGCTAGAGGCGGATAGACGAGAAGCGAAGCGATTGGAAGAAATCGCTAGAGAGGAAAGGAGAGAGGCAGAGGAAAGGGAGGAAGAAGCTAGAGGGCAGAGCTACGGCTTCGAGGAACAGGCGGCCTTAGACGAACTTCGTTGGACGTCATCAGGGAGTTCGGGGGAGTCTCTAGGGTGAGAATTAGGGTGGACGGTGGAATCACCGAAACAGTCGACATCAGGATTGCAGACGACGCCCATACCAGCGGGCACCGAGGGCAATCACCCGCTAAGGAGGCTAGGGGAGCTGGAAGGATGGAAAGTCACGGGCGAGAGCCAAGGTGGGAAGGGACGCAGTGGGTCCACCGGGATACCGGGGTTGGAGCCACTCCCAGAGGAGGACGAGGATGACGACGAGTTCGGAGAGATGCCGCCCATCGGGAGAATCGGCCACTCGGACACGGACTGGGTTGGCGGGAGGGTGGTGACGGCCAGTGGGGCGAGGGCCTTCTGGGATAGACCCGGCAAGCGGGCCTGGGTGCATGAGGAGCCGACGATGGATTTCGCGGGGAGCACCATCAGGTTGGGCGAGCAACCGGGAACGGCACCACGGGTAGTATTCGGGGAGACGATGCCCGGGAGGTGCGAGAAGATAGACGTGGAAAGGGACGCTAATGTCCAAAAGTTCGCTTACCAGCGACTCCACAGACCGCGGAGATCGCTTGGGACAAAAGACGACGTGGGGCGGGAGACATTGGTGCTCGGCTATGATTACTGTGGGAGGCAAACCCACCAGGAAAGGAGCTGTCTGTACCGGTTCCAGAAAGGGACTAGTTGTCTCTACTGCCGCGAGTTGAGCCACAGGATGGGGGCGTGTCCACGGTTGCACAACCGGTGTTCGAAGTGTAACTTCCGGGGGCACTACGGACGCCAGTGCGACTGGATGGACGACGAAGAGAAGTTTAGGATCTTCGAGGAGTGGGCCGACATCGGGGCCATGACTCGGCAACGTATGAAGGCCCAGGAGTTCCGGTGGGGCTTCTTTAATATCAACCAGGAGGCCCACTTGGAGATTATCAAATGGAGACGTCTGTTTACCTACCAGGAGGTAGCGACGGCGGCGTCGTATGCCGGGGTGATAAATGGACAGGTGGATGCCACAGAACAGAGGGGAGTTCAGAGATTTCTTGGCGGAGCATGTGCCACGGGTGATGAAAGTGATCCTATGGGACGCCACCAGGGGGAGACAACAGGGCCACTCGGAGGGGCCACCCGCGAAGCGATATCGGGAGCTAATAACACCAGCGCCCAAGGAGTCGACGACCGGGATTAGTAGAGAGGTGACGGCGAGGGTCAAGAGCCTGAAGGGAGATAAGACCAAGGGAGCAGCAGCGGCCAGGAAACGACCAAGAAAAGAGGACGACAGAGGGAAGGACTGGAGATGGTTCCCAAAGTCAGGTGGAACGAACTAGGACTTGGATGTGGGATGCCTGGAAGGCACCACGTGAGAAGTACGAACTCCTAACTGCGAAATTTAAATAATTAAAAGTGCAATTAGTATGTACGTATGTAGTAATCATTAGTCTAGTAAGCAAATATAATCAAAGTAAATACTATAGCCATATAACCTTTTCCAATTAGCTACTGGGACTGGGGACCAATTGACTATGACAAACGAGACGCTGGACGACTTCACACTTCCTGAGTGCGACGGCACAGGGAGGGGGGTGAGACTCGTCAGGAGTAAGCGGGCTGAGATGGGGGTTGAGTGATAGCGCGGAGAGAGTGTGGGTGCAATTCAAGTGTGGGGGGGGGGGGGGGGGAGAGGCAAGAGGCAGAACAAGGGACAGGGAGGTCCGAGAGATAGGATGAGAGTGTGCTTAGAGTCAGTTAAGTGCGGGGTTAGAGTGGTGAAAGTGTTGGGGAAACAAAAGTTGTGTGAGAGAAGCGCACGATCGGCCCGACACGTGACGCCAGATGTCTTGGTGCAAGATAGGTAAAGTTGTACCAAGACGGGGTAGCGATATCATACCCATAGGGAGCGGCCTGGAAAGCCGGCTCCGAAAAAATAGCTCCACCCCACACCCGATAGTAGATCGGGATCCAGCGGAATTGTAGCGCACTAGAGGTGGATGCTATCTTCTCACCGGGAAGATAGCATGGGGGGGAGTGTTAGCGAATTCAATTCCGCTAACCACCCCACAAAGTTAGCTTTAAGCAATATTAGGAGCACGAGGTTGATTGCCAATCAACCTCGTATCACCCCAATAAACGGGGACGAGAAACCCCAAAGGACACACACAAAGGGGGTCAGAGGTTATACCTCCGAGAGAGAGAGAGTGACAGTAGTGAGGGGAGAACACTCCCAGAGAGATGGGAGGGCGAGAATTATGTTATCAGCCAATGGGGGGCAGGCATCCGCTGAGTAATATGGCCAAACTAGAGCAGTATATTACCGGTCGGTGTATCACATTCATTTACTCAGTTAGTCAGTTCAGTTAGGGCGGAACGGTAACTCTTGTCACCGTCCACTGCCGCCATCATCATTCAACTATATTACCGGTACTCAACTATCACTTTATTGCCAACTGTGCTTATACTTTATTATATATATTTATACATACGTTACCAACAATGGTCAGAGCAACTCAATAATATCAGAACTCTTTTCACACACACGGCGGGGACGCGTAAACAAGATAACCGGATAAATCGGGATTCTCAGATCCCGTCACATAATCTACAACTAACTACATACAGAATTTTAGTTTATCTGTGTCCAACAATATCACCGGAAGTAGAGAAACGTTTCTTACAAACATTACAGTTACAGAGTCTCCCCACTGCGGATACATTTGTGGCTCGATACATGATGGCGTTGGGAAAAACATTTCCCGCATGTATCGCAGCTAAACGGTCGTTCCCCTGTATGTAATCTCTTGTGGCGCATTAGATTGCTACTCTGCGTAAATCCCTTCCCGCACGTGTCGCACACGAACGGTTTCTCTCCACTATGCGTACGTTTGTGTATCTTTAGGGAATTTAGTTGGGAGAAACGTTTGTTACAGATGCAGCATTGGTAAGGTCGCTCGCCGGTGTGGATCCGTTGGTGTGTAATTAGTTGACTGTTATATGCGAACGTCTTATCACAAGTATTACAGCTGAACTGCTGTTGGACGAAGGAATTATTCATTCTTCCGTGTGTTACGTCATCGTCGGAAGTGAGCATGTCTGAATCATCGGGGGATGGTTGTGATTGGCCGCCTACAGAAAGTAATGGAGTAGATTAATAATGGAGAATATTGATTAATATCAGAATATGTAAGTAATGCACTATAATAATGTAATAATAGAACAATAAAACTCACGAAAATCATAGAAAATTCAACACAACACAATATCCGATTTGTTTATATACGATTCGGTTTTATCGGTTTTAATCCGATTGGAGATACCAAATATATAATAAGGTGTTTTACAAAAATGAAAAATTGTGGAATGACTTTTCTAAGATTTGAACCAGCGCAGCCTAAATGCCTTATGGCTTAATACGTACTATTACTGTATATGTAGTGTAATTTCCCCCGCTTCATTTTAACATAGGCCTATACTAGAATCATGTCGAACCTCTGATAGAGATATGAGATGAGATATAATTTAAAAAAATATTAATTTTGTACAGTTCCATTATCAGGTCAATTCAAATTAAAAAAAAGTTTTTGAAATTAAAATTTACTGTATTAAATGCTGCAAAAGCATATTTCCACAGCCTAAGGAAATGTAATTACTAAAAGGGAAACATAGACATGATTGTGCTACTGGTGGCTAAATTGAATGCTTAATTGCAACATATTTAAGACAATCAATGTATTATCATAAAAAAATATTGTCTTCTAGATAGAACTTTACAATTTCTGCTGTCGCGAAATATTCAAAACAAACACATTATCCAATATGTTGTAGATCAGATCAGACGCCAAATAAACTCAAACCAATGTATTTTATTAACAATGTAATGTCGTTGAGTTAGCACATTATAAGTTCTGCAGTCGCAAAATATTCAAAGCAAACACAAATTCCCATAATGATATCTTGCAATGAATTATCTTGTATGCAAAGACAATTTTAGATATAAGTTACTGTATATCACACCACCAAAACTACCATTTTATATTTTTGAACAAAATCGTATCGTGACCTCATCACCCTGCAGAACAAAGTGGGTGTAAACGCTACGCAGACTGCCGACAACCTATCCCTGGAACCGTTTTTAATTTAAGTTAAATAATTTTAACTATAGGGCCTAACATATGTGATATCGACTGACATTTTTTATTTTAATTTGAATATTCAGCAAAATCATCCACATCAAATGTTACCTGAACCTGATAAGTTTTCCTATGCAGGCAATACGGACTAAATGTTGTTTAATCTAACATATAGTAACTCACCGATACCGGAAACTGTTGATTTGGGTCTGAAATGGAGGTTGTAGGTATTGGGAAGGTCTAAGTCGAAGTCGCCTAGAGGCTGAGTAGAGATGGGGGTTAAGTAGTTGGTGAGTGGGGAGAGACCCTGGGTGGTGTGGGGGTGGGGGGTCGATTTGTCTATATGGATTCCATGTGGTCTATTTATATCGAAGAAAAATTCATTTAAGACATCGCCAACCTCACCTACGTCGGGTTTATATTCCAGTTCGTCTTCCGTCTCAATGAATATGATTTCCGGAGCATCGGATGGCTCTGATAGAGGTTGTGTAGAATTATTGGTTGAGTTGGTTGTGGTTACTGCGGGGGTATACGATATGTTGTTATCAGATAATAAAGTTAAACTGGCTGTCTTATTAGACGATTCAGATACAATGGGGTTTGGTTTGGTGTCTATCAGACTCAGTTTGGGGTTCATTTGTATTTGATTTCCGGGGAGGTCTGCCTGGTTGAGATATGGTAACCCCACCACAGGGTGCATGGATGAGGGTTCGGTACGTGGCGTGTGTGGATTCGAGTTTCGAGATTTAGGGTGGAAACCAATTCCGGTCGCAGGATTGTCATTGTGGCAGAACCTAGTACCGCCATTTGTCGTCACTGATGTCCTCAATGGATTCTGCGGCAGTGGCAGACTGGTCTTACGGTACCCGGTAGTCGGGACAGTGGTCGGTGATTGAGTTATGTATTGGGGCAAAGCCGAGATGGTGGCGGCGTTGTTAGAGGGATAGGAGAGTGAATGCTGTAGCCACTCAGTAATGCGACCAGCCGTACAATTCTTAACAACATAATCGTCCAGAAAACACGAGTTTACTTCCAAGTATTCTTCGAGAAATCTCCGCACAAACGTGTCATTTTCTGAACAGATGTTCACGAACATAGATTTGGTAATTACCAATGCGTTGTCCGACTCACAAGTAAACCGTTCCATTGTCTGATTGTTGTCTTTTCAGAGTTCAGGTCGTGCCGGTTCGAGAAGCAAATAATAAAATTTTAAACAGATATAGGCCTATTCGAATCACTGAATCAGCGAAATGCAGTACTGCAGTGCTGCCTAATAGTAAACACCCCAATAACACTACAATATAACCGGGTGTTTCAAAAGACACAGAAAACATGGACAGACCAGCAATCACTTACTTTATTAGATTAATAAGGACTGCGTTACCAAATCAAAAGCATTGAATTTTTCCAATTTTATTGTAGTTATTTGCAATGCAATCCCAACCGTCTTACCATTTTCATCAAAATTATCCCGGTCATGGCTGAATATCCCGGTAACCAGGTTACTGTGTGATACCCCAACTATTCCTACCGTGCCGATATCTCCCCAAAAACAATTATTCATCCACCAAAAACAATTATTCATCCCCCAAAAACAATTATTCGTCCCCCAAAAACAATATTTGATTCCCCAAAAACAATTATTCATCCCCCAAAAATAATTATTCTTCCCCCAAAAAACAATTATTCATCCTCCAAAAACAATTATTCATCCCACAAAAACAATTATTCTACCCCCAAAAACAATTATTGATTCCCCAAAAACAATTATTCATCCCCCAAAAATAATTACAAGTACTTGTCAAACAAAAAAAAATTATTCCAGCACCAAATATTTTATATTAAATCCTGGTATTCTTCACATGCTGACATGGGCGCATGCTTCAGTCTTCAGTTACAATATTCGTACCGATAGGCGTATTGCTTTCAGAACAACGTATTCTGTTATTAGGTTTCGTACCGATGTACCTACAGTATTATGCCTACTTCAGTTTCAGTATTCGTACCTATAGGCCTATTGCCTATTTATTATTGCCTATGTCCTACTGTATTACTTATTCTGTTATTAGGTTTCAGTATTACAGCAGTACCGTACTGAAGTATTTGTCGGCAGTGATTTTTTATGTCCTTTTATTTGACTTTTTTTGTCCTCCTTTTTTTACGAATTGTGCATAGTGACTTTTGTTGTTCTTTTAATGACTTTTGTTGTCCTTTTAATAACTTTTGATGTATGTATTTCTTCAAACTGTCAGACTGCTGATTTCTGGACTGTCAGACAGTTGATTTCAAAATGCCTATGCCAAAACATTCAAAATTTGTTGATTTCTGGTCTGTCGGGCAGTTGGTTACACTATGCCTGTGCCAAAACATTCCATGATTCCATGATTTATAGACTATGAGATAGAATTCCATATGCGCCTGTGGTAAAAAGACTCTAAATTTAATAGTTTGTGATTGTTGTCGATAATCGATTACCACATGACGTAGCAAAACACTCATTTTATAGCCAAAAACAATTACCAATTGATGGAAAGGAGCAGGTTAAGGCCGGATTTTCTAATCAAAACAATAAACAGTCACATTACCAAATCAGGGAAAGGAGCAGGTTACAGAGGCGGGATTTTCTAACCAAAACAATAGACGATCATTGAACTAATTGAGGGAAAGGGGCAGGTTACAGAGGCGGGATTTTCTAACCAAAACAATAAACGATCATTTAACTAATTGAGGGAAAGGAGCAGGTTACAGAGACGGGATTTTCTAACCAAAACAATAAACGATAACATCACCAATTCAGAGAAAGGAGCAGGTTACAGAGGCGGGAGTTTCTAACCAAAACAATAAACAGTCACTTTACCAAATCAGGGAAAGGAGCAGGTTACAGAGACGGGATTTTCTAACCAAAACAATAAACGATAACATTACCAATTGGGAGAAAGGAGCAGGTTACAGAGGCGGGATTTCCTAACCAAAACAATAAACGATCACGTAACTAATTGAGGGAAAGGAGCAGGTTACAGAGGCGGGATTATCTAACCAAAACAATAAACGATCACTTAACTAATTGATGGAAAGGAGCAGGTTACAGAGGCGGGATTTTCTAACCAAAACAATAAACGATCATTTAACTAATTGAGGGAAAGTGGCAGGTTACAGAGGCGGGATTTTCTAACCAAAACAATGAACGATCATTTAACTAATTGAGGGAAAGGGGCAGGTTACAGAGCACAGAGGCGGGCCTTTCTAACCAAAACAATAAACGGTCACTGTACCAAATCAGGGAAAGGAGCAGATTACAGAGACGGGACTTTCTAACCAAAACAATAAACGATAATTTAACTAATTGCGAGGGAAAGGGGCAGGTTACAGAGGCGGGATTTTCTAACCAAAACAATAAACAGTCACTTTACTAAATGATCGGTACTTTACTAAACGAAACGGTAACGGGGTATAACATGTATAAGTAGTTTTTTTGAGTACGTATGAGTTTATGAACTGATCTGTGCTGTTGGAAGTAGTGGTGCCGCTATCCGTAACACTACTCAGACAGTAGTCATGACATGATCCATTATTGATTATAAAACTAATACAGTAATAGGCCTAAATTATGTGAAAGGTATATCCACATTTTCCACAATCCTGCAATCAAGTTTGGCCTATCAATTATTTTAAATTTATTAGCACAACCGGTCAGCCGGTAGGCCTACCATTTCCGTATTTAAATGGTAGGCTACACAGTAGGCCTACAGCAGTTACTAAAATACAGAAATACCTGCTTTATACCTACATCTGTACATACAATACAGCAAAATAGTGCTATCTGTATACTAATACCGGTACTGATAGCCTGAGAGAACAGCAGTAGAGAAACCGGTAGCATGGAACCTAACATTAGATTTTTGGAGGACATAAAAAATAAAAAAAAAAGGACAAAAAAAGGATTTAAACGGACCATAAAAATTATTGCGGTTTTTGTCTGCAGTAGTATAGTATTTATTTTGGGGGATTATGTATTTATTTTGGGCAAAAATTTATTTGTTTTGGGGGAAAATGTATTTATTTTGGGTGAAAATGTATTTGTTTTGGGGGAAAATGTATTTATTTTGGGCAAAAATGTATTTGTTTTGGGGGAAAAAGTATTTATTTTGGGCTAAAATGTATTTGTTTTGGGGGAAAATGTATTTGTTTTGGGAAAATTTGTAATTATTTTGGGGGTTATGTCATTTATTTTGGTGCTAATAATTGGTTTTGGGGAGCATTTATTTATTTTGGTATCGAATAATTGGTTTTGGTGTTGAATAATTGTTTTTGGTTTTGAAAAATTTATTTTGGTGTTTGAATTAATAAGTTTATTTGGGGTGACTTTATTTTATTTGGTGTTGAATAATTTTTTTGGGGTCACATTATTTAATTTGGTATAAAATAATTTTTTTTGGTGAAATTTTCATCTATTTTGGGATGACTTTAATTGGTAGCCTTTGATTAATTATAATCGGCGGGATGAACGTGTTTGGGGGCCTCCTTTGGGGACCATTGTATGAAAAACTTTTAAGGCCCTACAACTTATTTTGTGAAACACTTTTATATGTAGGCCCTACCGCTTATTTTATGAAACACTTTTTTAATTTTTTTTTCATAAACATTTTTTTTTCATAAATAAGTAACACACGCCATAAACCAATTGAGGGAAAGGAGCAGGTTACAGAGGCAGGCTTGTCTAACCAAAACAAATAAACGGCATCTTTACCAATTGAGGGAAAGGAGCAGGTTACAGAGGCGGGCGTTTCTAACCAAAACAATAAACAGACAGTCACACTGTACTGTTACTGCAGTACTGTAGGTCAAATGCAGGTGGAGGCCCTGAAACTCGTTAGTCCTTAATCGGCTTCAGCAGATCCTAGCTCCAGTTCATCTCACTCGAGTGGCGGCCCAAACCCTAATTAATATTCAAAGTGTATCCACGTTTGCTTAGGGTTTACCTTAATGCAATTGCAAAGTCTATTCACTAGTCGCATGTTCAGGTTGATCCATGCCTTGCAGCCAAATCGTCGGTAAAAAGGCAAAAGGGCATTTATGCATGCGGATTCCTGACAATGTCTCCCATTTTCATATTATTAAGGCCTGATGTGATTTTTGTACAAAAACATATACATTACTTTTCGGATGTAAAAGGGCATTTTGTGTAAAATCATGTAAAGGCAAAAAGCCATGTACTGTATGCCTACTGCTGATGTACATCCACATACAGTACCTAGACCCTACCGGTTGTTGAAATTAGAGGTGATCGGACCGGGCACAGTCAGACTGACAGCGTAAATTGAAAAATAATCGTATTAGTACTGTAGTAAAGTATAGTGACTGTCAACTGTACTAAAGGCACAAGGGAATTTGATGGTTTCATTGCCATCAACTTATATCGATCATAGAATGTCAAGTAATATGAGATAAAATTGATAAAGAGCTTCACCAGATACCAAATATATAAAATTTGGTTGAACAAATAAAGACTTTACAAATATTCATTTTTCATTTTCTTTATTGAACCTTTTTCAAGTGATTTTATGTTATTTTATATTCAAGGTATTATTTTTTTACTCTGCGTCTAGAACATCGTGTATACGGCGTCTTAAAAATATTTGTTAGTAATAATAAAATGGCAAAATTTGAAACAGAGACAGTTTTACGAACTTGGGACCTCGAGGTGGAAGCCGAGACTACAACCACTAGGCCACAGGTTCTTGAGATATGGAGTATTAATTTCAAAGCCAGCTGCCATTTTATTAGCCCCTGATTTTTGATCATTGATAGTAACAATGTGTTGGTTGGCAAGCTGTATTTATCGAGGTGTTTGTTATTATACATTTATTATAGGAAGGGATCTAGGGGTCTTAACCTCGAATGATAAGTTTATTTTACCGAAAACAACTTATCTTTTATTGGCGCAATTGTAGGACTAATCCCATCACATGCGTACTTTTTTAACCGGGTAGTGTACAAATTTAGGAACCGCGTAATTTTTCTTGAAATTAATATCTCATATCTCTCCAAACCACGTACGCGTTTCGACCTTACTGGGTCTCATCAGCGTGGTGTCGGATTCGAACTTGGGACCTCGAGGTGGAAGCCGAGACTACAACCACTAGGCCACAGGTTCTTGAGATATGGAGTATTAATTTCAAAGCCAGCTGCCATTTTATTAGCCCCTGATTTTTGATCATTGATAGTAACAATGTGTTGGTTGGCAAGCTGTATTTATCGAGGTGTTTGTTATTATACATTTATTATAGGAAGGGATCTAGGGGTCTTAACCTCGAATGATAAGTTTATTTTACCGAAAACAACTTATCTTTTATTGGCGCAATTGTAGGACTAATCCCATCACATGCGTACTTTTTTAACCGGGTAGTGTACAAATTTAGGAACCGCGTAATTTTTCTTGAAATTAATATCTCATATCTCTCCAAACCACGTACGCGTTTCGACCTTACTGGGTCTCATCAGCGTGGTGTCGGATTCGAACTTGGGACCTCGAGGTGGAAGCCGAGACTACAACCACTAGGCCACAGGTTCTTGTTGTTTTCGGTAAAATAAACTTATCATTCGAGGTTAAGACCCCTAGATCCCTTCCTATAATAAATGTATAATAACAAACACCTCGATAAATACAGCTTGCCAACCAACACATTGTTACTATCAATGATCAGGAATCAATTTGATTTACATATATCCAACTTTCCCCACATCCATTTCACACTTCGCGATAATATAATGTTATAATGTTGTTAATGTAAATATTTGGTTCTTTAAATTTCTTCTGATAATCTAACTGTTTTTAAATTTAATTATCATAATCTACAACTAACTACATACAGAATTTTAGTTTATCTGTGTCCAACAATATCACCGGAAGTGGATAAACGTTTCTTACAAACATTACAGTTACTGAGTCTCCTCACTGCGGATACATTTGTGGCTCGATACTTGATGTCGGTGGGAGAAACATTTACCGCATGTATCGCAGCTAAACGGTCGTTCCCCTGTATGTAATCTCTTGTGAGCGTTTAGATTGCCGCTCACTGTAAATCCCTTTCCGCACGTGTCGCACACGAACGGTCGCTCTCCGGAATGCGTCCGCTTGTGCGAGATTAGGTTGCACAGGTGAGAGAAACGTTTGTTGCAGATGTCGCATGTGGTTATTGTCGCAATTAGGCGACAGTTCCATGCGAACGTCTTACCACAAGTATCACAGCTGAAGGGCTTCTCATTGGAGCGGTTTCCTTTCACAATGTCCTGGGGTTGAATCCCAGAGGGAGAGGGACCAGGTTGGTCGAAGGAATTATTTATACTTCTGGGTGTTACGTCATCGTCGGCGTCGGAAATGAGCATGTCTGAATCATCAGGGAATGGTTGTGATTGGTCGCCTATATAGAAAGTAATGGAGTGGATTAATAATGGAAAATATTGATTCAAATCATAACAAGATAATAAGTAATGTAATAATTGAACAATAACACTTACAAAAATCATAGACAATTCAACACAATCAAAATTTAAAAATTGCCATGTTCGGTTCCGGTTCCTCTATAGTTCGGTCGATAGACAAGAGCTGGAACACAGTAAACTTTGGTTCAACTCCGAATGTCGCAAAGAAACAACTATTAGAGAAATCTACTAGCAAACATCTCTCTACAACACACAACAGTAGACAAGAGCTGTAACACAGTAAACCTTGGTTCAACTCCGAATGTCGCATAGAAACAACTATTAGAGAAATCTACTAGCAAACATCTCTCTACAACACACAACAGTAGACAAGAGCTGGAACACAGTAAACCTTGGTTCAACTCCGAATGTCGCAAAGAAACAACTATTATAGAAATCTACTAGCAAACATCTCTCTACAACACACAATAGTAGACAAGAGCTGCCGATCCTCGGCAACTCCAGTCTACAAAGAGCTAGGAATTCTTCCAATTGAAAAGCTGTACATACAGCAAGTAGCTTCGGCAATGTTTGATATATCCAACAATCTCGACAAATCTAATCTGTCAAATTTATTTTCTAAGGTCTCAGAAATCCACACATATAACACGAGAGCGACAACATCAAAAAATTACTATTTCCCCAATGTCCGTCTCTTAGTCGCGCACCGCTCATTTAAATTTCAGGGAGTCAAAATTTGGAATGACCTGCCCGAAAATATTCGGGCTTCCAAATCAAAACATACATTTACTAAACTTTTAAAAAAATACCTCCTGGAAAACGCTTAATTAATATTACAATTGTTTATAATATAATTTATTAAACCAAAAATATTGGTACAGTAAAAACAATGTACAAAATTTCACATATGCATATGGTATTACGAAGAGATTACGCACGATTAATTAAGATTGCTGTAATAATATAAACTTTTAGAGTTCGCTCTACAAGATATGAGATGGTACTGCGACGCAGGCTCGCCACAGAGTCTACAACAGCAACTACTAGAGGCTTCGTGAAAACGCCCTGTCGAGCAAATATGGTGATGGTATCCGTGCATTGCTAAACGTGAGAGAATTTGTCGAGACTTTTGGTTCGAGTTCGCCCAACTTCGATCAGAGTGGAGTCCTAAAGACCAAAATTCACTTTGGATGTCGTCTAGTTTTTCATTAATATTACTGTGATAGATATTAAACTCTGTTGTGAGTGGAAGATTTAACTTGTCCACCAATTCCAGTGTCAACGGAGGTTCCTGAGCCAATGCGTAGACTAGGCGATTTTTATTAAATTTTGAAACTGATAGAGTCTTCTTCAGATAGACTGTTTTAATTTTATCTAAAGTTTCCATATCACTGGATTTCAAATGGGGCCATATTACTCGTAAACCATATGTTATGACCGGCACAATCTTAATAGAAAATAAGCGCATAGCTGTCGATACTGACAATAAGTGCGGATCGTGTATGGAATGGATTGCTTTTAAATATTTACAAGTGACTGCAACACAATGTTTGGTAAACGATAGGGACGGTTGAAAAATCATTCCAAGATACTTGTAGTTATTTACTATTTTGACTAGTTTTCCATTTAAGTAAAATTTATCGTTTAGACACAACTTCCCACCTCGTCGAAACTTCATAATAGCAGTTTTATCCAAATTAACTTCAAGACCATTTGCTTGTGTCCAATCCCAAAGGGCGTCTAATGCGGCTTGAATTTCTTCTCTAGTATGGGCGTAAAATAAAAGGTCATCAGCAAACAGCAATATTACAACTTCGCCTATTTTCCGTACTGCTTCTCTAACAAAACCAACAATATCAGAAATGAAAATCACAAACAATAAAGGACTGAGACATTCACCCTGTGCCAATCCCCGTATCTGGGCTATAATCTTAGATAACCGCAGTCCATCATATATTCTAATAAAATTTGTTGACAAAATGGCTTTAATTATTCTGTAGAGGCTTCCACGAATATTGAAATGATAATAGAGCTTGTACAGAAGTAACTTACGCGGTACACTGTCAAAAGCTTTACGAAAGTCAACGTAAACTGCATATAATGGTGATCTTGGTCGAGACAGTTTAGATTGAATATCTTTAATGAACTTGGTTAATGCCATTATAGTCGACTTGCCGGGCATAAATCCATATTGTTCTGATGGCAGCTTATTAGACACTCGTAAACGCAAACGCTTCTCTACTAAACTGGTGAATATCTTAAACATATTGTACAAAAGTGCAATTCCACGATAGCAATCAGGATCCGATCTTGAGCCTTTGTTTTTATATAATACCTTAATTACACTGTTCTTCCATTTATTTACTAGGGTACCTGTTTGTAAACAGACATTTAACAAAGTTGTCACTAGAAGGAGAGTTACTGGTAATGACGATTTTAATGACTCATAATATACTTTATCTGGACCACCCGATTTATTACTTGGTTTCCCCTTTATTATTTCTTCTACCTCTTCCATAGAGAAGGGAGGTTCTTCAACACATTCAGCCTCAGCTTCACTTTCGCTATCTTCGCTTAATGAAGTTTCACCTTCGGGATTGTAGATATTCTCAAAATGTGTTTCCCAAGTCTTTAAATCAATTGGATAACTTTGTTCTTGGTTCTTCTTCTTAGCCCATAGATATGGTTTCTCCTCGGCTTCTTGTATGAGCTTTTCTTCTTTTAGCAGCGAATAACTCTTCTGTTTACATTTTAAAAGGTCTTTGTACTGCTGTTTTTGAACGCGGAGCTGGTCTAGTAATGATGAATCATTTTTGACTGCATGGCTTAATAGTAAAACATCTTTGCGCTTATTGTAGCATTCTTTATCAAACCATCTCTTTGAGAACTTACTTTTTACCGTAATTTTAGGAGATGAGTCGATGATGGATTCAACTAAAAGGTCGTAGGCGTCGTCGACGTTCTTATCCATAAGAAAATCATTGATAGTTTCTAGTCGCCCATCTTGCAGAAGCTTATCAGTATCTACTTTACGCGAATGAGGAACAGATTGGGCCCCGTTTGTAGGCTGCCTTCCTGTCTCCCGCTTCCAAACTGAACTAATAATACAATGTTTACGAATGTCATCAGGCCTTACACTTATATTGATTGACTGTTTACTTGCAAAAATCAAATCGATTACTGACGATCCATTACAAACATATGTGGGCTCAGATGGGTCGTTTTGCATAACTAGATTGAAGTCCTCCATCAGGATTTCAAGAGCCAGAGCTTTGGAAGTAGGCTCAATATCTTGTCTCGCATTAAAATCACCACCTATGGTTACAGACCCATCAAAGTTCATTGGAATAGCATCGAAAATATATAAAACACCATCTATGAAATCAGTTAAACTTGTAGTTGGAGGAAAATAACAAGTCACAAATATACCCTCGTTCGAGGATACCATAATGAATTCTTTACACGATTGAATTAGTTTAGGTTCAAGCTCAGGTTTAATTGCAATAGTTAAACCTCCATACAGTCTACCTCTTTCTGGTTTTACTGCCGGATAATCATAGGTATAGAAGCCTGGTATACATGTTGGACCATCCCAATATAGAGTTTCTGCTAGTAAAATAACATCGGATTGCACAAAAATCGGCTTTTCGTGAGACAAAAGTAGTATCGTGTTTAAACCTTCAATATTCCAAAAAGAGACAACAAAAGAGCACTCACCAGAATCCTCATGTCAATCAGACTGGCCATGATTTGTCTCACTGTCTGCAGTTGCGGTTGTGCGGCGGCTTGGCTGTCTCATCCGCAAGCCGAGTGCCTGCCGCTCAGTGTTGGTAAGGAAATAGTCCCGAATTACTATACCTGACTCCCATAGGTTGGGGTCCATAATGCGATCACGGTCCGCTTGTTTGCACGTAATATGGAATCCCCTAAATGGCGAGTTCCCATCTTTCAGCGGGAGAGCATGGACATCATCAATATTCAGACTTTCTCCTTCAAGGAAATCTTTAATCTCATCCTCCGTAGTGTTTGGGTCCAACCGCCCAATGTAAACGTGCGCCTTCTTGCCGTTTTGATCCTCGTTTCCCTTTACAACACGGAGAGGGCCACCAGACCGACAACCCCGTACCGGCGCAGGCCTCCTATAGTCTGTCGGGTGGTTCATTGATGCCGAACCGCCGCCGCTTCCTGTATGGGAGTTACTGTCGGGTCTCGATATGGAGTTCATTGCCGGATTTTCGTTGACGGAGCGGTAAGCATTTCCGGTTGAGGCCGCGTAACCAGTTCCCCGGACTACCGATGCAAATGAGCGGGAGTTCGAGTTCGAGTTCCGTTGTCGAGAACTCTCCGACTGGAGGTGCTTTAACAGATCGTCCTTTGCCTCTATTGTTTCTTTTCGCGCTATTGCAGTTTCCTTTCGCGACTCTGCTAAGTCTGACAGTGCAGCCCTGTAGTCGTACTGAGATTCTCGATACTGAGCATTGATCCGTGCGAGCATGTCTCCTAGCTGGTTCTCGTCGTCGGTTGATACACTTTTCTTCTTTTTTTATTGCACAGAACAGAGCCCGAAGGTCGGTCTCCGCCCTGGCAAACGAATCTGGGTCAGCCATTAGTATTAATTATTAATATTAATATTAATTAGCATTAATTTCCTAGCTAGCATAGCAGCTAATGTTATAAATAACAATTAAATAAACAATTGTTTATAAATATTAATAAAAATTATACTAATATGTAAAAATTAATCAACTCTTATTTCCCTTTCCTAATGGTCCATTCTTTGTGATGATCGCATTTTATTTATTTATTTTATTTTTTGTTAAAAATTATAATATGATTTCTCGTTTCCTAGGTTGTAATAATTGATATTATTTGATATTATTACTGTAATAACTTATAGAAATAACAAATTTGGTACACACACTTTGAATAAACATTGGAATCAGAAAATTCACGGTGGTCTTCGCTTTTCAATTCTCATAAGATTAATTTTTTTTCGCTTTACCTTCTATGCTATTTCTCTTGCTTTGTCTTTCTTGGTGTGCTTCTTTTGTGCAGTAATCTTTCACTTAAAAATATCTTGTACATGTGAGTAGATTATTTTTACTCATTTTCCATACAAATATCATGGACGCGGCGCAGTCCAACTCAAATTTCGAGTATTTGCATGAAATCCACGAACTAGTGGCACTTGCTACTATGTGGATTTCATTCGAATTCGGATCCTCACCCAATAATTAAATGTATCTATATTACTTTATTTCGCGTTTGCTATCG
The DNA here is from genome assembly GCA_032718475.1 of Nemertoderma westbladi. Taxonomy (NCBI): domain Eukaryota; kingdom Metazoa; phylum Xenacoelomorpha; order Nemertodermatida; family Nemertodermatidae; genus Nemertoderma; species Nemertoderma westbladi. The sequence continues at coordinate 6,776 of JAUCBJ010001390.1, read as the reverse complement.
TGCTGGTGCTGGGTCTGTCGTACCATATTTTATTGGAATTATTAATGTTCAAGTTCAAGCTGGAAAACAGTAAACATTGGTTCAACTCCGAATGTCGCAAAGAAACAACTATTCGAGAAATCTACTAGTAAACATCTCTTTACAACACACAATAGTAGACAAGAGCTGGAACACAGTAAACCTTGGTTCAACTCCGAATGTCGCAAAGAAACAACTATTAGAGAAATCTACTAGCAAACATCTCTCTACACACAATAGTAGATAAGAGTTGGAAAACAGTAAACATTGGTTCAACTCCGAATGTCGCAAAGAAACAACTATTAGAGAAATCTACTAGCAAACATCTCTCTAAAACACACAATAGTGGACAAGAGAAGGGACACAGTAAACCTTGGTTCAACTCCGAATGTCGCAAAGAAATAACTATTAGAGAAATCTACTAGCAAACATCTCTCTACAACACACAATAGTAGACAAGAGCTGGAACACAGTAAACCTTGGTTGAACTCCGAATGTCGCAAAGAAACAACTATTAGAGAAACCTACCTGCAAACATCTCTCTACACACAATAGTAGGCAAGAGCTGGAACACAGTAAACCTTGGTTCAACTCCGAATGTCGCAAAGAAACAACTATTAGAGAAATTTACTAGCAAACATCTCTCTACACACAATAGTAGACAAGAGCTGGAAAACAGTAAACATTGGTTCAACTCCGAATGTCGCAAAGAAACAACTATTAGAGAAATCTACTAGCAAACATCTCTCTAAAACACACAATAGTAGACAAGAACTGGAACACAGTAAACCTTTGTTCAACTCCGAATGTCGCAAAGAAACAACTATTGGAGAAATCTACTAGCAAACATCTCTCTAAAACACACAATAGTAGACAAGAGATGGAACACAGTAAATCTTGGTTCAACTCCGAATGTCGCAAAGAAACAACTATTAGAGAAATCTACAAGCAAACATCTCTCTAAAACACACAATAGTAGACAAGAGATGGAACACAGTAAAGCTTGGTTCAACTCCGAATGTCGCAAAGAAACAACTATTAGAGAAATCTACTAGCAAACATCTCTCTACAACACGCAATAGTAGACAAGAGCTGGAACACAGTAAACCTTGGTTCAACTCCGAATGTCGCAAAGAAACAACTATTAGAAAAATCTACTAGCAAACATCTCTCTACAACACACAATAGTAGACAAGAGCTGGAACACAGTAAACCTTGGTTCAACTCCAAATGTCGCAAAGAAATAACTATTAGAGAAATCTACCTGAAAACATCTCTCTAAAACACACAATAGTAGACAAGAACTGGAACACAGTAAACCTTTGTTCAACTCCGAATGTCGCAAAGAAACAACTATTGGAGAAATCTACTAGCAAACATCTCTCTACAACACACAATAGTAGACAAGAGCTGGAACACAGTAAACCTTGTTTGAACTCCGAATGTCGCAAAGAAACATCTATTAGAGAAATCTACTAGCAAACATCTCTCTACACACAATAGTAGACAAGAGCTGGAAAACAGTAAACATTGGTTCAACTCCGAATGTCGCAAAGAAACAACTATTAAAGAAATCTACCTGAAAACATCTCTCTAAAACACACAATAGTAGACAAGAGCTGGAACACAGTAAACCTTGGTTCAACTCCAAATGTCGCAAAGAAACAACTATTAGAGAAATCCACCTGAAAACATCTCTCTAAAACACACAATAGTAGACAAGAACTGGAACACAGTAAACCTTTGTTCAACTCCGAATGTCGCAAAGAAACAACTATTGGAGAAATCTACTAGCAAACATCTCTCTACAACACACAATAGTAGACAAGAGCTGGAACACAGTAAACCTTGGTTGAACTCCGAATGTCGCAAAGAAACAACTATTAGAGAAATCTACTAGCAAACATCTCTCTACACACAATAGTAGACAAGAGCTGGAAAACAGTAAACATTGGTTCAACTCCGAATGTCGCAAAGAAACAACTATTAAAGAAATCTACTAGCAAACATCTCTCTAAAACACACAATAGTAGACAAGAACTGGAACACAGTAAACCTTTGTTCAACTCCGAATGTCGCAAAGAAACAACTATTGGAGAAATCTACTAGCAAACATCTCTCTACACACAATAGTAGGCAAGGGCTGGAATACAGTAAACTTTGGTTCAACTCCGAATGTCGCAAAGAAACAATTATTAGAGAAATCTACTAGCAAACATCTCTCTACACACAATAGTAGACAAGAGCTGGAAAACAGTAAACATTGGTTCAACTCCGAATGTCGCAAAGAAACAACTATTAAAGAAATCTACTAGCAAACATCTCTCTAAAACACACAATAGTAGACAAGAACTGGAACACAGTAAACCTTTGTTCAACTCCGAATGTCGCAAAGAAACAACTATTGGAGAAATCTACTAGCAAACATCTCTCTACACACAATAGTAGGCAAGGGCTGGAATACAGTAAACTTTGGTTCAACTCCGAATGTCGCGAAGAAACAACTATTAGAGAAATCTACTTGCAAACATCTCCCTACACACAATAGTAGACAAGAGCTGGAACACAGTAAACCTTGGTTCAACACCGAATGTCGCAAAGAAACAAGTATATTAGAGAAATCTACTAGCAAACATCTCTCTACAACACACAATAGTAGACAAGAGCTGGAACACAGTAAACCTTGGTTCAACTCCGAATGTCGCAAAGAAACAACTATTAGAGAAATCTACTAGCAAACATCTCTCTACACACAATAGTAGGCAAGGGCTGGAATACAGTAAACTTTGGTTCAACTCCGAATGTCGCGAAGAAACAACTATTAGAGAAATCTACTTGCAAACATCTCCCTACACACAATAGTAGACAAGAGCTGGAACACAGTAAACCTTGGTTCAACAAACACCGAATGTCGCAAAGAAACAAGTATATTAGAGAAATCTACTAGCAAACATCTCTCTACACACAATAGTAGACAAGAGCTGGAACACATTAAACCTTGGTTCAACTCCGAATGTCGCAAAGAAACAACTTTAAAGAAATATACTATCAAACATCTCTCTACAACACACAATAGTAGATAAGAGCTGGAACACAGTAAACTTTGGTTCAACTCCGAATGTCGCAAAGAAACAACTATTAGAGAAATCTACTAGCAAACATCTCTCTAAACACAATAGTAGATAAGAGTTGGAACACATTAAACCTTGGTTCAACTCCGAATGTCGTAAAGAAACAACTATTAAAGAAATATACTATCAAACATCTCTCTATAACACACAATAGTAGAAAAGAGCTGGAACACAGTAAACTTTGGTTCAACTCCGAATGTCGCAAAGAAACAACTATTAGAGAAATCTACTAGCAAACATCTCTCTACACACAATAAGAGATAAGAGTTGGAACACATTAAACCTTGGTTCAACTCCGAATGTCGCAAAGAAACAACTTAGATAAATCTACTATCAAACATCTCTCTACAACACACAATAGTAGACAAGAGCTGGAACACAGTAAACTTTGGTTCAACTCCGAATGTCGCAAAGAAACAACTATTAGATAAATCTACCTTCAAACATCTCTCTACACACAATAGTAGACAAGAGCTGGAACACAGTAAACTTTGGTTCAACTCCGAATGTCGCGAAGAAACAACTATTAGAGAAATCTACTTGCAAACATCTCCCTACACACAATAGTAGACAAGAGCTGGAACACAGTAAACCTTGGTTCAACAAACACCGAATGTCGCAAAGAAACAAGTATATTAGAGAAATCTACTAGCAAACATCTCTCTACACACAATAGTAGACAAGAGCTGGAACACATTAAACCTTGGTTCAACTCCGAATGTCGCAAAGAAACAACTTTAAAGAAATATACTATCAAACATCTCTCTACAACACACAATAGTAGATAAGAGCTGGAACACAGTAAACTTTGGTTCAACTCCGAATGTCGCAAAGAAACAACTATTAGAGAAATCTACTAGCAAACATCTCTCTAAACACAATAGTAGATAAGAGTTGGAACACATTAAACCTTGGTTCAACTCCGAATGTCGTAAAGAAACAACTATTAAAGAAATATACTATCAAACATCTCTCTATAACACACAATAGTAGAAAAGAGCTGGAACACAGTAAACTTTGGTTCAACTCCGAATGTCGCAAAGAAACAACTATTAGAGAAATCTACTAGCAAACATCTCTCTACACACAATAAGAGATAAGAGTTGGAACACATTAAACCTTGGTTCAACTCCGAATGTCGCAAAGAAACAACTTAGATAAATCTACTATCAAACATCTCTCTACAACACACAATAGTAGACAAGAGCTGGAACACAGTAAACTTTGGTTCAACTCCGAATGTCGCAAAGAAACAACTATTAGATAAATCTACCTTCAAACATCTCTCTACACACAATAGTAGACAAGAGCTGAAACACAGTAAACTTTGGTTCAACTCCGAATGTCGCAAAGAAACAACTATTAGAGAAATCTACTAGCAAACATCTCTCTACACACAATAAGAGATAAGAGTTGGAACACATTAAACCTTGGTTCAACTCCGAATGTCGCAAAGAAACAACTATTAGATAAATCTACTATCAAACATCTCTCTACAACACACAATAGTAGACAAGAGCTGGAACACAGTAAACTTTGGTTCAACTCCGAATGTCGCAAAGAAACAACTATTAGATAAATCTACCTTCAAACATCTCTCTACACACAATAGTAGACAAGAGCTGAAACACAGTGAACCTTGGTTCAACTCCGAATATCGGATAGTACTCTACACGAATCTGGACCGAACTGAACCGAACTGGATCGAAAGAGAGGCGAACTGGACCGAACTGGACCGCCAAGTGAAAGATAATGCAAAAACAACCACCCATGCAGACAAGTCCTACAATAGTCCTACAGTAAGTTATTAGTTTATTAATTATTTACTATTTATACTGTAATTACGTTTTATAATAAATTGTTCTGTACATTACATCTTTATCGTTGAGTCGGGCATTGTCACGCTCTCGGTAAAGTTGTACATGTACAGTACATAGTGTAATTACGTTTTATATTGGTTTTAGGTTAACGTAGTGTAATATTGTATTTGTAACCAAGTAACATAAAGGACCCCCTTGGAAATAAGCTGCAAAGCTTTAGGGGTAATCCTATATGTTATGTTGGACAATACCTTTATACCGGTACATTGTTTGGTGTATTTGTTATTGTTTTTACATAATGTATAAATAAATCTATCTAAGTGAAAATAAATATGGAAATAAATATTGTTATTTCATCCATTGTAAATAAAATAGCGTATAAGATGCCGCTAAATTAAGATTACTTCTTCTAACATTGATGTTGCACTGCTTTCACCAGTACCGGTACCAGTCCCACATCTGCATGTCTGTAGATTGCAGTATTTTGTGCACCGGCTGACCGGTAGTTCAAAAGTTCTGTTCAATGACATGTAGAGAGACCTACCACATAATACTGCAATATACTGATATACATACGTAACATTATTATCTTTACCATCTTTATTTTTTAAAATTAAACTTTTTATTATAATTCATGTTTTGTAGTCTGGGCGTAGGATTTAAAATTCAACTTTTGGAGAATATATATCTCGAGATATCTATCTAGGCCTATCGATATCGAGATATCTAGGTATAATATCTCAAGAAATAATCACACGAACTTTTTTGGGCCACCCTAACTGCCTAACCTGGCACGTGCAATCTAGTTAAGCTCACTTAGCAGCTTAGTACTGTAGTACAGTAGTATCTCTGCACCTAGCAGCCTAGACGTATATACTGGTTGGAGTAATTCAGTACCGGTTGCCGGTATGCCTACTTATTTGAATTTCTGCTTGTTTGGTTAAGGGCCAAATTATGTTTGATGCAATGTAACGGATAATTGAACAATGCAGCAATGATAGACGGTACCGGTAGCCGAAGTACCAAGGAATTAATAAACTTTATTTGCAACTCAAGTCCAAGTGGCGGTAGTCCGGAGCAACTAGGCCTATCGGGAAATACGGTTGGCGAATATCCGACAACGAATTTAGAACATGTTGCGTTTGGGAATGTGAGTTGTCGTGAATGGCGATGGAAGTACGCTGGAACCAGCACCCATTCATATATCATATTTATGAATGACCCCAGTCAACCAAACGACGATGGTCCTGTGATGCGAACACTACAGTACTAAGCTGCTAAGTGAGCTTAATTTTAGAAAAATAAAGATGGTAAAGATAATAATGTTACGTATGTATATGAGTATATTGCAGTATTATGTGGTAGGTCTCTCTACATGTCATTGAACACAACTTTTGAACTACCGGTCAGCCGGTGCACAAAATACTGCAATCTACAGACATGCAGGTGTGGGACTGGTACCGGTACTGGTGAAAGCAGTGCAACATCAATGTTAGAAGAAGTAATCTTAATTTAGCGGCATCTTATACGCTATTTTATTTACAATGGATGAAATAACAATATTTATTTCAATATTTTATTTTCACTTGTCTGCATGGGTGGTTGTTTTTGCATTATCTTTCATTTGGCGGTACAGTTCGGTCCAGTTCGCCTCTCTTTCGATCCAGTTCGGTCCAGATTCGTGTAGAGTACTATCCCCGAATATCGCAAAGAAACAACTATTAGAGAAATCTACCTTCAAACATCTCTCTACACACAATAGTAGGCAAGAGCTGGAACACAGTAAGTAAACCTGGGTTCAACTTCG
>JAUCBJ010001389.1:0-24472 GCA_032718475.1 Nemertoderma westbladi | reverse complement strand
CCAAATCGGTACCACATCGGTCCTAATGGGTACCACATCGGACCCAATCGGTACCACATCGGACCCAAACGGTACCTCATCGGAACCAATGGGTACCACATCGGACCCAATCGGTACCACATCGGTACCACATCGGCCCAATTGGTACCACATCGGACCCAATCGGTACCACACCGTTCTCAAAAAGGTTCCAAGCCAGACTCAAAAGGTACCAGCCCGGACCAAAGCTACTGGTCGCAATCAGCACCGATGTGGCTCCGATGTGGCACCAATTGGGTCCGAATTGGTAGTGATTTTCTTATTATTTTGGTTAATGCAACATACATGTAACTGTAAGCGTAACGTGTTATTTTACTTTAGTTTGTTTTATTTATTTATGTTTATTAATTTGGCATAATGATATAATGTAATACCAAAAAAAATACCAACATCTAGGAGGAGACGAGTGTTTTGTACGCTTGATGACAATTGAATTCCCAATAGACTGTATGGTTTAAGAATTCCATGGAGTTTTATCACCGAACATCTAATTGTCAATCGAAAGATACATTATTGTAGTAACACGATATGCGATCCGAGGATTCAATCATGCAACATATTCTTCCACCAATCGGAATGGACTGTGGAGTCGTCTGGGATCTCTGGACCATGTGCGGTACCGATTAGGTCTGACCGGGTCTGATGTGGTAGCGATTAGGTTCGATGTGAACCCGATTGGGTCCGATGTGGTACCGATTTGGTCTGATGTGGTACCCATTTGGTCCAATGTGGTACCCATTTGGTCCGATGTGGTACCCATATGGTCCGATATGGTACCCAATTGATCCGATGTGGTACCGATTTGGTCCAATGTGGTTCCGATTTGGTCCGATGTGGTACCGATTGGGTCCGATGTGGTACCGATTGGGTCCGATGTGGTACCCATAAGGTCCGATGTGATACCGATTTGGTCCGATTTGGTACCGATTGGGTCCGATGTGGTGCCGATTTGTTCCAATGTGGTACCAATGTGGTACCGATTGGGTCCGATGTGGTACCCATTCGGTCCAATGTGGTACCCATTTAGTCCGATGTTGTACCCATATGGTCCGATATGGTACCCATTTGATCCGATGTGGTACCGATTTGGTCCAATGTGGTACCGATTTGGTCCGATGTGGTACCGATTGGGTCCGATGTGGTACCGATTGGGTCCGATGTGGTACCGATTGGGTCCGATGTGGTACCGATTTGGTCCGATGTGGTACCAATTGGGTCCGATGTGGTTCCAATTGGGTCCGATGTGGTACCGATTGGGTCCGATGTCGTACCCATTAGGTCCGATGTGGTACCAATTTGGTCCGATGTGGTACCGATTGGTTCCGATGTGGTACCGATTTGGTCCGATGTGGTACCGATTGGGTCCGATGTGGTACCGATTTGGTCCGATGTGGTACCGATTGGGTCCGATTTCGTACCCATTAGGTCCGATGTGGTACCGATTTGGTCCGATGTGGTACCGATTGGGACCGATGTATGAACGTTGTTAACGTTTAAAGTTGGAACATAACCAGATAACAGAACATCAGAATAACAGCATCAAAGGCTTCACTAACTCTCAGCCAAAGGTGTGGTACTACATATTTGCTCAGCTCAAAATTATTCAGATAGGGGGGGGGGGGGGGGGGTGGGGGAACTGGACGCAATAAACATTCCTCCCTCTCCAGGGGAAATTCGACGCAAATAACAGATGATTAATATCAAAAATAATAATTGTGTTTAGTTTATTGTTTTGGTTAATATAACGTGCCACTGCAACCTGCTCCTTTCCCTAAATTGAGAATATAACATTGAGGCGGGATATTAATTCGCCAAGATGGGATTTGCGTCCAGCTGTCCAGTACTGTACTGTACTGCTGTATAAGTAGGGGCAATAGTCTCTGCATTAGATATTCTAGTATCTAGTACCTACTGCAGTGCAGTACCGGTTACCAGCCTGACCTGTTGTCAGAAAGACTAACAATTACTGAATTACTGATACGAGTTTGGTCAGTTGGTGCTGGAACTTGTTATTTACATCCTAAATTGCTAATTTGTGGCCGATGTGGCTCCGATGTGGCCCCGATGTGGTCCGATGTGGCCCCGATGTGGTCCGATGTGGTCCGATTTGGTCCGATGTGGTACCGATTGGGTCCGATGTGGCTTTTAGACGGACCCCTACCGCCCGGCTACCGCTACCCCTCCATCAGACCCTACCATACTGCCATATGACTGTATGAATGACCAACACTAAACCAGAGCTAGACTGCTAGACATCCTCAACACTGACACTGTGTCACTGTCTGACTGTTCTGTAGGTCTCCAGACTACTGGACTACAGGTCTAACATGTAAAAGTCTGACTGTGCAGGTACTCTCTTTTGCTAAACAAAACTATCAGTTTACCTTACTGCCTTATGTTAAGTGTGTTTAATGAATATGTATTAGGCCTATGTCTGTATGTGGCATGTTGGTTGGGCTTGGCTTATAGCATTGGCCTATAGTTTGTGTTAAGCCTCTATAGGCAGATAAGCCCTTATACTGTGGTTTTGAATTTACTGAGATTCTAATAAATGCAATTTATTTTGTAAGCATGGGTAGGTGGATTTCATTGCACTGGTTACTGCTGCTGGTTGGTTTCTTGCCAAAATATTGTATATCACGGCAGCTGTACCTATTAGTGTTATTACATTATTTAAAAATGTTATTAAGTTATTATTCAGAAATAATAAAATTTCACCGGAAATAAATTTCGGCGCCCATGCGAAGAATACCAGGATTTCACTTTTCGGTCGACTTTTTATTGGAATTTTATATATGACTAGCAGGCAATACCCGAGGCATTTCCCGCTACCGGCATAGGCCTACTGGCGTACTGGTACCGGTATAGGCCTAATGACGTACCGGTACCCAGTACCGGTACCGAACGTGAATTAAACTTTTCGAAAAGTGGCCTATAACGACCGCTGGTTAATGTTATACACACCTGCAAGTTCCAGCGCAATCCCTCTACCCGTTTTGGAGGAGTTCGAACACAGAGAGAGAGAGAGAGAGAGAATTTGATTTTTATAGGTATAGAAGATTTTTTATTGTTTTTAATTTATCTTTAGTAAGTGATTTGTAGCGCTTATTTCTGTTTTATAACCTGTACATACATATACTACCTGTAATTCGTTTATTGTTTTGGTTAGATTATGCCCTTATGTAACCTGTGTTTTTGGTGAAAACCTGGTATTCTTCGCATAGGGGTAACTGTAAAGTGTAATATAACGACAGGGACAGAAAGTCTGGTATTCTTGACATGGGCCAATTTTTGCTTCCTTTTATTAATGTTAATATTTTAAACAAATATTTCATCCCCATTTACAGTAATAGGTACTGTATTAAGGCTATTTTTGTTTTCGTTATTTGTCTAAACGAAAACGAACCAAACCAATTTTTGACGAATATTCGCATAATACGAAAACGAATATTCGTCCGATCCCTATAAGTTCGGTAGTGAAGGAACAGTTATTTACTCATTATTTAAAATAATATTCATAGGGCCCATGTGAAGAATACCAGACTTTCTGCTGTTATATTTCACTTTGCAGTTTACCCCATGTGAAGAATACCAGACTTTCTGCTGTTATATTTCACTCTACAGTTACCCCCATGTGAAAAATACCAGGTTTTCACCAAAAACACAGGTTACAGAAGGGCTGAATCTAACCAAAACAATAAACGAATTAGTATATGTACAAGTTATAAGACAGAAATAAGCGCTATAAAACACTTAATAAAGATAAATTTAAAAAAATAAAAAATCTTCATATATAAAATTCAAATAAAAAGTCGACCGAAAAGTGAAATCCTGGTATTCTTCACATGGGCGCTATTGTTTGTACTAAGACATCGATTCCCAACTGGAACTTCTACAGTATTACTTCAATAAGCTTAGTGTTGCTATCCCAACTATGTAAACCCTAGGCCGTTCTCAAATTTTAAGTGAAACTTATCGCACTTAAGGTACCCCCCCCCCCCCCTACCTACCTTGTCTTTTATGACTTAAGTTATATATTTAAGTCCCACTTATATTTTAACACTTTTTTTGCAACTGACTTAGTTAACGTAATGGACTTATCTTAAAGTTAAGTCGAACTTAGAGATAAGTCGGTTTTATACAACCGGCCCCAGATCTAAAACATTAATCAATTCAATAATTCCTATATTCGCATGCGAGAATAAGGGTTATTTATACCAGCCTAGAGGCCAAGCAAGGTACTGGTCCCGGTGGTAGCAACTAGTATTGCAAGAAGCTAGAGAAGCGTCCTATTGGGTGCTATTTTTAGATCCTTCCCCATTTCTTACCCTCTCATCCGTGCCACCACTGGTTCAGACAAACAACCCAGGCAGCTCCGTAGCCCATCATTGTTCCAATTCTTCCGGTAGGCTCCGTAGCCCATCATTGTTCCAATTCTTCCGGTAGGCTCCGTAGCCCATCATTGTTCCAATTCTTCCGGTAGGCTATCATTACCGCCCTCCTAATTTGTTTCAAATTTGTTTCACTGGCATACCATACATACATATTGTTCCAATTTGTTGAGCTCCGTAACCCATCATTGTTCCAATAAGTTTCAATTGTTTCATTGTAATTGAAAAAGTCATAATTCAAAGTCATAATTGTTTCAATTTTATTGTACAAAATTGACCTCAATCATTATGCTTCTTGGAGACTGACTGATAATAATGTGGCTGAAGGATTTCCAAGTTAAATTTAAATCAGTAACTTGTTCAGATCACAAATATTACGATAATATAAAACATAACATCATACATTGGCTGATAAGTGAGTATCATATACTGTACCTTAATGTAGGCGTTGCGGGTGGGACATCCGCATCCGTTGCGGATGGGCCAATATATGTCAACTTTTTTTATTACTTATTAATTACCGGTAGTAGGGTTAATGTCTTAGAGAAAAAATATAAAGGCTATACCAATTAGAGTCATACCAAAATCGATGAAAATTTCACCAAAAAAATTATATTACACCAATTTAAATAATGTGACACCAAAAAGAATTATTCAACACCAACTAAAATAAAGTCACCCCCAAATACAATTATTCAAACACCAAAATAAATTATTCAACACCGAAAACAATTTATTATTCAACACCAAAAAATAAATGCTCCCAAAACCAATTATAAATCTTTATTAGATCATAAATTATTATAATTATTATGAAGAATGTTTCAGATTGGACATTTAGCATGACAATTTTTTGCACAGAAAAAGCTAAAATAAAAGCCTAAAAATAGATCAATCCTTATTTTTTTCACTTTAAAACGTAAGTTGGACATATACCACATAATATTAAAGAGCTACTCTTTGAGTATAATGTTCGTAAATTATAGTACTAACGTAGTTTATTTTTTACAAATGTTGTGGATGAGACACATTTAACTATTATTTTGACTTCAAAAGGTCATGGCAGATTTTTGCAGAAGCCTTTTTGTGGCACATAGGTTGGAATATTATTGCCGAATAAAATTAGCCCTTAGGCCTACTCTTATATCTATGATGTTTAGTATGCCGTCCTCAACGCGATACAGATTTGAAGAGAAATACAGATTTTAATGAAGATGGATTTAGGTTATATCCAATTGCTTGTTTATTTTTTGTAGAAATTTTTGAGAGAAACATTGATCCACACACCTGGTAGGTGAACTAAGACCCCAAAGGAAACAACACGGTGCGAAATTTCCTCTTCCTTTACCCTGAAATGAACATTTTCCGACAAACACTACTGTGAAAGCAGATAGACACGGTAACCGCTCTGACACTGTGCTGTGACGTTATGCTCTCTTAGTTACAGGTATACAAAATATAGTAAACTTTTGACATAAGCCCCGCCCCACCCCCACTCCCATTTGATTTGAATTGACCTTACTTGTAACTCCATGTCAAATTGTGTATTCAATTAAGTGTTTTCCAATAACCGATGAATACGCCCGTGAGGAGGTTGAAATAATCATATGCGTAAAAAAAGTTATATATTATTATAATATCTATTGTAATTAAATTAAATAGAATACACGACATCAAGCGTCAATACAACACATGCGTTTGGATTGACTATTCGTACTTACAATACTACAGTAGTGTATAACCATATAAAATATTTGTAATTATTAATATAACTTATTGACAGATAGGCTTACAAGATACTAACAGTTAATACTAACAGTTAAAAGCGAATCAGAACGTAATAAGAAAACAAACCCATAAGGATATACCGCCGCCAACTCTAACTTTAAGAGTGGGGTTCTGCCAACGTAACTGAAAAAGCGGAACGTCATCTAATCAATATATAATTATACTCTGTCAACTTTATGACCACATTTCACGTGTCGATTTAGATGTGCCTTCGCCGAGTATGTTTTTTCGCAGTAATCGCATTTAAATCTAATACCTTTATGTACAGATTGAATGTGCTTCTTTAGATAACTTTTCTCAGTGTATACTTTGTCGCAATCATAGCAATTATATGTAATACCTTTATGAACTACTTCTATGTGTTTCTTCAGATTTCCCTTTTGAGAGAACAATTTATCACAGTCATCGCAACTATATTTAATACCTTTGTGTGCTGACTCTATGTGCGTCTTTAGAAGTCTTCTTTCTGTGTACAATTTATTGCAGATGTCGCAAATATAACGGATACCTTTATGGGCTGATTCTATGTGTGTCTTTAGATACCCAATAGATGATAACATTTTACCGCAATGATAGCAATCATATTTTATGCCTCTATGGGCTGTTTCAACGTGCAATTTTAGACTCGTCTTTAGTTTGAACAATTTATCACAGCCATCGCAACTATATTTTATACCTTTGTGAACTGAATTTATGTGTCTCCTTAGATTTGTTTCCGCCGTGTATATTTTATTGCAGATATCGCACTTATGTCGGATACCTTTATGAACCACTTCTTTGTGTTTCCTCAGACTGACCTTTTGTAAGAAGCTTTTACCACAATCCGGGCAATTATAACCAATACGTTCATGAGCATATTCGATGTGCTTTTTTAGAAAAGCTGTACATGCGAACTTTTTGCTACAGCGATGGCAATGATATCTAATAAGTTTATGAACTGACTCTATGTGATATTTTAGATTTCCTTTCCCTGATAACATTTTATTACAGTCATCGCACTTATATCTAATGCCCTTATTAACGGATTTGCTGTGTTTCTTTGAAATGCTTTTCTTTGTTGTCTTTTCACTAATTTCAGTAGCGTCCTTCACAACTTTTATTGAACCACTAGCTCCGTCTGTTACAACATATTCAGATGGTTCCATAACTTCACCGTCTGTTTCTTCAAGGGCATCACCCGTATCCATCGATTCTGTTTTGATTTTTAAAACTGTTATTGAATCTCTTACGCCGCCTGTTACAACATCTTCAGATGGTTCTATAACTTCACCGTTGACTCCTTCTACCTCCGTAACTGTTTCTTCAAGGGTATCCGAAATATTACTATGTTCTTCTTTAATCCTTTTACATTTTACCTCCACGCCTTTATTGTTGATTTCTGAATTATTAGGTCTACCGTTAAGTGGTACTTCACGGGATTCTGTTGATCTAGAAACTGACATAGAAAAGTTTGTGTCTTCCGAAAGATGTTTAATCTCAAGAAATTGTTCGGAGCTTGTTTTCAGGGTACTATTAGTATACGACATCTTTTAATTTCATAAATAAATCATCTTTGCAAATTAAAATCTTAATATTAAACAGCGCTGTCACTGAAGTGTACCTTTGAACCGGGCTTTACACACAATATAGTAGTATAGGCAGATAGGCCTACCGATAGACTTAAATATAGTAATTTAGATATAGGTAGGTACGCCTAAGTGTAAATACTGTACAACAGTGTCTAAAAAATTTAGGTTAAATTAGATATTCCTTAATGCTGAAATACTGGATAACGTACAGACGTACTGACGTAGGTACATCTGTACTGTACTTGTAGATAAAATAATTAATGTGTGTTGTCTGCGGTGCTCGGTACACCACCTATATTCAGATATTTCAATGACCATAACGACATAACTAGCAACTAATAAGTACAAAATGGGAAGTGGGAAGATGGGTCATTAAATATAAATTAATACTACACCTTGTAATACTACCTGTACTAATACTATGCAATGCAAACCGGTCCGGTACCGTAAGTACGTAAAAGTAGTGGAATATATAAGTAAGTATCGAACATTGTATTACGGTATACTACCTGACTACCTATTATTCAGCTATTATATTAATTAATAGGTGACAAAAAATTAACACTGTTCAGCTGAAAATTGTTAGTGTGGTTTAGCAGTTTAGGCAACAGTTGTATATTGTAGGCCTATTAAATTTCGGGAAAAATCTGTTTGGTAGACAGATTTTCTAGGCCTAGCTCAAGGACTACTGAAGCAAGGACTGGCATATGGTAAATCCAGACCTCACTAGCGAAGGCCATGTTGTTTATGTTACCTGTACCCAATTTGAATGATAAACATACACATTCTGGGGTTAAAAATTATGGAGAATCTATTTCTGGTATTAGTTTTTCAATTATCTGTTGCTTTCATGTATTATTTTCTATATTTTTTTGTGTTTATAAATTATGTAGTCCCTTTCGTTATGCTGTTATGTCCTTTTGAAGTCCTTCATTATCAGGTGCCGTTATTTACTTTATATCTATTATTTTATTATTTGTTTAAAGATGCACAACAAATTTCATTATTTTATAATTACTTTATAGGCCTTATTTAGGTATTTTATATTATCACTTTATATAATACCGTACTTTTTATTACTATCAGGTGCTTATTACAGTATTATGTTATTAGGCCTATGTTATTACATTATTCAGTTATTATTTATATTATTTATTATTATGATTGCCGACCAAATATTCCCACTCCAGAAAACACATCAATGGCCCTGATATGGGCTCTTTATTAATTAAATAGATTAAGTAACTTTGCTTTTCAAATGGCAATTTTGAATGTGGCCTCTGAGGCACAAAATAAACAAGTAGCGCAAATATGATAATGAAGAATCACCACAACACAAAATCAATCAAATTGATTTTATGATCATATAGGTTTTTTGTGATGTTGATCATGAATATGACACTGAAATATATCGTACATTGTTGATTATGGTAATTTTGGATATGTGTCAATGTGCGGCACGAAAATACAAAGCAGCACAAATTTCATAATCAAAAATCATCACCAAATCAACCTGATTTTTGGACATTATGGGTTTTCTGGGGCGCTGAACACGAATATGACACTCAAAAATATCGTATTATCCAACCAAATTCGATTTTTGGCGTTTGAAATTTATTTTAATTTTAATTAATTAATTTAATAATTAATGAAACTTTAATTTAAATTTTTGAAATTTATTTCTTACGTTGTAAAATGGCCCGGGCCAGATAGGGTTAATGAATAGCCTTGGATTGCGATGCGACCATATAATAAACCTTTGTTGAGTATGTCTTTGAACAATGTACTCCAACTGACTCTGTTGTTTCGAATTCCCAGAGTCGACGACCTTCCAAATAAGTTCGCGGGCCTTCTGGAGGTACCCTATAGCGCTTCGTGGATCTGTGTCTCTTTTCACCGTTGCCACAACTTCTCTCAATTGCAGAATTGCGTTATCTCAATTGCGACCAATGGACAGTTGGTTATTTGGTCCCAGGCAGTGACGCAACGACAGACGATCTGCAGTCCATAGTAGATCGTGCACCCAGATGCCAGGAGTAGATCCGTAGATCCCAGCATCAAATTCAACGAACCCAGCTACCAAGTCCAGAAGTCCTTAGAGTTCAATGAGCTAATCTGTCGTTCTTCAACAGACGGAGTTTGACGTGGCGTCGAAGGTATACAGGTTGCTGGTATTCTGGGAAATTCATTTGGTGTAACAGTTGGTTTCAATGCAACGACCCAACCGGGAACCGAACCGGCTACCTTGATTTGCGGAACATCCTCGGGAAACTCTCGCAGTCTGCCAGTGGGTGATACAGATTACCGTTTTCTACCCTTCACCTTCACCCTTAGACTGTTCGAGAAAGGCGATCCGATCAATGTGGCAATCCATTTACTAATAATCAAATTAGTAGTTACGGTCTGACGGTGTGGCGAAATGTCGTTGGTACATGCTTGTGCTACTGTCTGACTGTGCTATGCCACTTCGGAGGATTACTTGAATTAGGCCTATACCAGTAGGGCCTATACAGATATACACTATACAGCTACTCTACATTATTAAGAAACATTAAAATGAAACATGAAAGCAACAGGTAATTGCAGAATTGAAAAACTAATACAAGAAATAGATTCTACATAATTTTTCACCCCAGAAATGTGTATGTGGGGCGAGCCACGAAGTGAGTGAGCCTTAGCGTAGTGGTACCATTAATCAACCTGTCGTTCTGTCGTTCTGTCGTTCTGTCGTTCTGTCGTTCTGTCGTGTTCAATTTTAAACGTTAATAACTCGGCCAATCTTTGATGAAATCTATCCAAACTTGGTACACATGTTGTTTGGCAAAAGTTTAGAAATTTTCCAAGTAGAATTTCAGTGTGGCCTTCGAGAAGCTAAGATAATAGCAGTTAATTAGTTAATTAAGTTATTACGGTAAAAACACCATTTTCAACCTGCCTTTTAAAGGAAATTAATTGTTTTACAGTATAAGATTTAAATAATTATAATTAAAAATTATACAGATGTAATCCCCATACGCCATTCTATTATAGTTTTTAATTAGTTCAAGTGATTTGCTTTAATAATTGTGTCTTTAATTGATCTAAAGTAATTAAAACGGCAAAAAAAATTTATTCTCATTAAATACTGCTCATTTATTGGCCAACATGCTGGTACATAGATGGGATGTGTGTGTCATTCCCAGTTGCTGGGAATGATTATTGGTCAAGTCTCTGCTGCTGGCTGGGAGTTGTTGCTAAGACTAACCAGAGAGGAATAGTAATAGACAACCAGTATTGCTATTCCAGCCCAGACAGCATTCTTTAAATTCACTATAAATGTTGTATTGCTATCTCAGGTGAATGACAGATATCATAACATAAATACTATCCATGGCATGGCTGTTGTGTAGGCTTCTGAAATAGTTTATTCCACAATGTACAGTATATGTCTGGTTATTTTATAATTGAATTTTTGCAAAGTAGTAAAATTAATGTTCTTAAAAATAATATTATTATTTTATATGTAACCTAGGAAATTAGCTACATTTTTTCGCTGCAGCTTTAAGAGTGTACATTAATTTAATATTATTTCAATACCCATATTACTACATCGGCATAAGATGCGTTGGCGTTGTATCACACATCTCCACATATCACACATATCCACATAGATGTATCAACAGTTACTCGCACAGTTTCGAAACTTCGCATAGTTATAACTGTATAAAGATCGTCAGTCTGCGTTTAGGAAAAATATTTTATAACAAAACAGGACAAGCGACGAGCGCAACGAGGCATATAATGAAGACGAGTACTGCGTTGACTAAATTATTATATAAACCACCTGGCTTCACATATTGATCGCATCCCTAGTTATTATTATTATAAAGAACGTCCTAGCCTGCGTTTAAGAAATATATTTAAATACAAAACAGGACGAACGCAACGAGGCTTATAATGAATACGAGTACTGCGTTTATTATATTCCTATAAACCACCTGGCTTTGCATATTGAACGTGCGATTGGAAATAAGTTCGTGCTACCCTTCCGTGGGTGGTAGATGTCGCGGTTATGTATTGGTGGTTGGGAAGGGTGGGGGGGGGGGGATTAAAAGGGGTGAACACGTACTGTCCCCCTTTCTTTGATTGATTGGTGGTGTGGGTAAATTTCTCAAAACCTGATTTTGTGATACAGTCGCTCAATTTTAATTTGTATCTCATAACTGGGCCTCGTGCTGCGCGAAGGCCCCACGAACGTGTTCTGATGTTTATCATTGAAACTGGTTACCGCCGGTAACATAAACAACATGGCCTTCGCTAGCGAAGTCTGGATTTACCGTGTGCCAGTCCTTGCTTCAGTAGTCCTTGGCCTAGCTGTATGCAGTAGGCCTATAGGCAGATAGGGCCAACTGTATGAAACTCGTAGCGTCGCAGGTTACAGAAGTGACGGCCTCACCTCTAATTAAAACTGTAGAAATGTAACTCTAACCATGTCAATCATTGTCATATTACTCAATTACCAGTAGGGCTCGATCGGAGCTCCGGCAGTCCGGCCTCCGGCTCCGGCCATTTTGGCACCTCCGGCTCCTGCTCCGGCTCCGGTAAAAATATTGCCGGAGTTAATTTTTTAATAAAGTATTATATTTCGTGCATATTCTAATCTGAACAATTATTTAACACTATAAGTACTGTAGTAGGGCCTACAGCTTCAATATCAAGTATAATCTGATAATACTGCAGTATTTACTTAAAGTCAATGACTGACTGACTGTACTGCAGTACTGGTACTGGCCAGCTAGCTGACTAGCAGACTATTACCTGATTACAGATAGGCCCTACTTTAAAAAATTGTAAATGCTATGATTGTACACTGTCTGATTGTCAGACAGTACCACTGCAGCAATTTACTGCTGTCATGCCAGCATACTGCACAGTACTGTACTGCAGTAGGCCTACTGGTACACGTACGGTAGGCTACCTACAGTACACACCTCCAACCTCTACCACAGTTAGACAGTTAGGGAGGTAGGTACTGTAGGTAATTTTTAGCCGTCAGGCCGTCGCCGTCAGCGTCAGGCCGTCTGTCCATGATACAGTGATAAATTAATTACTTAAATTTTAAATTGAAAATTCGTAAATCTATAAATTATGAAATTAATTATACCTACAGTCTGACAGTATGATTGATTATGAGCGATTGGCGAACGATAACCAAACTTTATTTTTTTTTAAATAAATAATTAAATTTTTAAAATTTTTGAAAAACTCCGGCTCCGGCTCCGGCCAAATTGTCCAACTCCGGCTCCTGCTCCGGCTCCGGCCAAATCCCAACTCCGATCGAGCCCTAATTACCAGATTACTGTGAGTAACAGTCTGTGACCAACCACAGAACTAACCAACTAAGTTCAGAAGTTACACACTACCGGTACTGCACTAGGTCTGCCTGTCTGCAGTCAGGAAGTCAGGTTCCCTGCAAACAATGTATTGTTAAAAAGCTGTTATTAAAATGTTATTTAATGACATAGATAACATTATTTCAAATTGTTAGATTAATGGTAAAAAAACTGTAAATTGGCCAAGAAATATGACGTTATATACTAACGTTATTATTTCGTTTTTAATAACATTAAAATAACAAAGCCAGGATGGTTACATATATCATTACTTTTATGTTATTCCTCATCATTATTATTGTGTTTTTATTGACATTAAAATAACAACGGCGTAATGTTTATTTAGATCGTTAATTTTATGTTATTTCTTAACATAAAAATATTGTTTGCTAAAAACGTAACATTATACGTACATTTAAGCCCTTCTCTCATGTTTTATGGTTGGTTCGCTTGCTCAAACTAATAATCCCCCTCCATTGCCGTTCCTTATATCGTTCTTTATAATTGCCAAACCCTTTATTGAATAATTAATTAATAATTTCCCTATGCATGTTGATATGGTAGTGGCAGGCTACAATCTCTAACACAGTTTGATTGAATACAATTTTGTTGTAGGCAATTGTATGCAAATTAATAACAATTAAAACGTTTAACATGAATTGAATTTTTTGTATAATGACCAGTCAGGAACAAATAATGAAATAAACAGCAAAATCAAAGTAAAATATCGCAGAATAAGTAAAACAACAAATATATGGCTGTATGGCCCATTATGTAAATGGTTTTGATATTTCGGTTAAAGTTAATTACAGACTTAAAAAGAATATGTTTATGACGTAATAATAAGTGACAACAACGTAATGAATTGCATCAATTAAAATACTTTGAGTTAATATTATTCACTAGATTTATAGATCTAATTTGTAGACTATATAAAATAATGTACATAGTGGGTTTAATAAATAATACCTCACAACAATGTTAAATTATTAAAAGGAGCAGGTTACAGTTGGCTACAGAGGCACATTATTATATCCTACGGGTAAACAAAAAAAAACAGGTTACAGATTTATTTCTGGGAGAGTAATCAGTACTTATTTGAATCGATATCTCCCTGGAGAGGGATGATTTTGATTGCATCGCAAATCCTCTCTATCTGAACAAATCATATTTAAAAAATTAAATGTTAATTATAATTATAGCTGAGTGAGCTTCATTTATTAAACTGTAAAAATAAATCAATAGGCCTAGGCCCTACAAAAGTACAATCTAAAAACTGAAACAATAAATAGTTTGTAATAACAGTTAATGTGAAGTTTTCAAATCGAAATCGAATCGAAAGTTTTGTAGTAATGCTGTCCCTGTGCCCTGCCCCTTCAACTGAAAACTGGGACCTCCCAATAATAAGAATTCCAATCTTTAGTCCTCGGCTGTTGAAATCCACCATCAGTACAGACAAATAAGTCAATCCTCCACCTGTCAGTTCTGGTTTAAGGGGACTTTCTGGTCCTGGCAGACTTGAATTCTGTAATTGGTAGGTCTAATGCAGTAATGTGTGAATCCAGAGGGTAAAGGCTAACTCGCATTCAGGTAGATATGTTTTATTTATGAGTTCAGGTTAAATAAATCACAAAACCAAAACTATAAAACCAAAAATATAAGCTACTGTACAGAGCAGTAGGCCTGCAGTAACTACACTACAGTAATATAGAGATAGGCCTTGCAGTACAGCAGTATAACAATACATATACACAATAAACATTGAATACAGGCATGACAGAATGAGTATTGTACAACATACCATACTGTATACCATTTACATGTGGAAAATTCCTCCATTACCGCGAATTTTAAAATTAGCCAATCATCAATCTCAGATTGGATAATAGAAGTGACAGCGTCTATCGCATAATGTTTATTTTATGTGACAAAATAACATTGTTCTGATATGTAACAAACCATGTTCTTAAAATGTTAGAACTAAACA
The DNA here is from genome assembly GCA_032718475.1 of Nemertoderma westbladi. NCBI lineage: Eukaryota > Metazoa > Xenacoelomorpha > Nemertodermatida > Nemertodermatidae > Nemertoderma > Nemertoderma westbladi. The sequence continues at coordinate 9,327 of JAUCBJ010001389.1, read as the reverse complement.
CTTATAAAACATTTTTGACTAATGTTTATGTTCTCACATTATAATTACGTTTTTTTAACATCAACAGTTATCATTTATTTAATGTCTGACAAAGACATTATAGAGTAATGTTAAAATAACATATATTGAACATCTAAATATTCTATCAAACAAGGGAATAACATTTATCAACATTTATAACAAATTAATGATGTTTTTCTGACATTCCTTGAAAGTAAATTGTTTGCAGGGTTACTTTGTAAAAAAATTGTATAATGTATATGCCTAGAAAATTGTAAGGTAAACAAAATCTTAGGTTGTGTAGGATGGCTAAAACGTCTGCCCTTATCTGATCTGATCTGATCTGACGGTATCTGACACTTGTTCCACCTTGGTTCAGAGCCCATACCTTTGTGTAGTGGTTATATTGAATCCACATCTCAAGGAGGTTGTGCGTTCAACCCCGGACTGGGGGCCAATGTAGTTTTCGTTTCGTCACGAATGCTTTGAAGGGTTTAGCGAGGCATCTCTGCCTTGCATCCTTAAATGGTAGCTAAATTAGTACTGGAGTTTCTGCCCATGTCAGCATGTTAAGTTTCCCCGGTATTCCCCTTAAACCCCGAGGGGGATAGTGGTCAATATAACACCCCCCCCCCTCCCTCTCTGAAACTAACGCTACCAACTAAAAGACTAACTGAAACTAACTAAAAGGAATTCATATAGTTCTGGGGGGACCGCACTGTAAGAAAATAAGTTGTCAGGCTTTGTACGTAATCCCTGGCCTAACGGCCGAGGAAAATATTAAAATAGATAGATAACTTATTTTTTAAGCTCTCTCAAGTTTGATCTGAGAAGGAGGTCATGTGAGACTTATTGATTCCTGCAATATATAGATTTCGAGAGGGTTGATAGGTTTGCTTAAAGCTAGAGGAGGGGGGGGGGGGGGGGGGGGGGTTGGGGGGTGGTGGTGTTTTAAATTTCGCATTGCGATATAAAGTTAGATATTATATCTGCCTGGTGATTAAGTAAGTGTAGTGTGAAATTAATTCCACACTAATATATACAATTTATTGATAACTATTTATTAAAGATTTGATAATGAATCAACAACATATTGTATTGAATGATAAATCATTTGGTTCTGGTATAATTATAAAGAAAGAACCAACAGAATCTACAATTGTGAAGAATGAACCAACAGACTTCACACCCTATCCCTAGGAAATTAAACAAGAGAACTGCGTTTACGGATCATCAACCATCGTAGATCACAACATCATTTGTTCGGTGCAGCAAATGCTGTCCCAGTTCTAGATGACGAAGATATTTCTTATGAACCATCTGGAGATTCTTTTGTGGTCGAAAAACGGTACAACGTAATGAACAATGTAATGTTGCTGGTACTTCGGGTAACAACGTTGATCATTGCCACGCGACTGAACCGTCAATCAGTTGTACAACAACAGAGACCACTAAGTATAAATGCGATTATTGTGAGAGTCTGTTTCTAAAGAAGAGTTCTGTTAAGATGCATATCGACTTCATCCATAAAGATATTAAGTACTGAAGTATACCTGCTTTGATTGTGGAAAATCATTTGTTAGAAAAAACGTTCTAAAACAACATTTCGACTCAATCCACAAAAATGTAAATTATAATTGCGGTTATTGTAATAAAGAATTTGTTGAGAATTGCAGTCTAATCAAGCAGAAGAAAATTGAAAATACAGAGTCAAGCAATTCTGCACTATGTTTCCATATTCATGATAGGTAGGCAATACAGCAATAAGACATACAGTTAATAAAATGTACATACAAAGCACATGCAGACTTACATAGACAAAAGCACATTCAGATATATATATAAGAAAGCAGTACAGTACAGAGTACCGGTACAACTAAAAGATAAGAACTTAGATCCCAAAGGGAATATATTTTATAGATACAGTATGGTTAACATTCCCATCACCACAGTCTAATATATTTTCAACATTCTCCCGGGCCATCTTGAAGCTGCTCCTTGATTCTTTCAGTGGCTCTAGCAGCTGCATTTCTAGTACTTCTACGTATATCTTTATCTTGGGGTTCAAGGGTTTCTTTCTTTCTAAAGTCCCCTATATTGCTTACACTAAGCTCCAGTGGGTATAGTTTAGAAATTGGACGGTTGGTTTTACCATTTGCCGTATGTATTATAGCAGCTCTTGTTTCTCCGTCCGGACCTTTCATTAACTGCTCTACAATTGCTAACTTCCAGTTGACTCTTGGTGTGTCACTATGTATTTGAACTACTTGTCCAACATCAATACGTGACTGGTAGGATGATACCTTTTTGTATTGGGATATATGTTTATCTCTTAACATTTCCAAATACTCTTTCTTGAAACGTGTTACAAATTGGTTATGGAGGAGGGAGCGTCTATCATGGGCCTGATTAATTGTTGTTTTGTCTACACCAAAACTAGGGTCAAGTATATCATCTAATTCAACATGTGGATGAGGTAATCCTGTAATACGCTTTCCAAATACAAGTTCGGAAGGACATATTGGTTGGGGATAGTCAATATCTGAAGATATATAGTATAGTGGTCTATCATTAATCACTGCTTGACATTCTTTTAGCACAGTTTCCAGTTCATTAAATGTCAAAAATGATGATCTTAGAATTTTCTTGAGTACAGTCTTTACAAGGCCAACAAGAATTTCCCACAACCCACCCCACCATGGGGCTCTCTTTGGTATGTGATGAAACCGTATTCTTCTTTTGCAGAAATATAACTTTACTTTGTTTGCATCACATATATCTTTCATGCTATTAATAGTATCCTCCTTATCTAAGGTATTGTAGAGTTCGCTGATCTCATCATTACCAGCTACGAAGTTTGAAGCATTATCAGAAATACATAATGATGGGGTAGAATATACAGCACAATGACGTCTAAAACATTGAAGAAAGGCGTCAGCTGATAAATCATTAGCTAGTTCTAAATTAATATGTCGTGTTGAACAACAAGTAAATAGGCAAACATAAACTTTTAATTTCTCTCTATTAATAAGATCATTTATTATCCATAAATGTCCCGTGTAATCCATCCCAACAGCAGAGTAAGGTACATCAGCATCAATACGAAAATATGGTAAGGATGGAGTTGGTGGCAAGGGAAAGGGTTTCCCTATAACTTTAGAACATATAATGCATGGATGGATTGTTTTTCTCACTTGTTGTCTTGAGCTGGCTACCCAATATTTCTGTCGAAAAGCTACTAATGTAGAACTAACACCTGCATGTAAGTTTGTTTCATGTACATGTCGAATAATAAGTTTTGTGACATAATGATCTTTAGGAAGCAGTAAAGGTAATGTATACCTATGATCTATCTTTACTCTCCCGGCAAGACAAATACAGCCATGTTTATCCATGCATAACCCAAGTTGCTTTACAATGGGTGGACTTCGCTCATGATGTAATTTGACATGGCTACTTAAATCTTCAATTCGTTCAAGTTGACGATTAGTTGCAACATATTCATAAACATCTGCAAAGGCTGAAGCTTGAAGAGATCGAATAAGATAAAGTTCAGATAAATTCATTTCCTCAGCTTCAATTATAAGTGAACTACGTGTATGTTTCGTAATAAATCGCAAAATGTATGCTACTACTCGAAGTCATTTTACCTCCACGCCTTTATTGTTGATTTCTGAATTATTAGGTCTACCGTTAAGTGGTACTTCACGGGATTCTGTTGATCTAGAAACTGACATAGAAAAGTTTGTGTCTTCCGAAAGATGTTTAATCTCAAGAAATTGTTCGGAGCTTGTTTTCAGGGTACTATTAGTATACGACATCTTTTAATTTCATAAATAAATCATCTTTGCAAATTAAAATCTTAATATTAAACAGCGCTGTCACTGAAGTGTACCTTTGAACCGGGCTTTACACACAATATAGTAGTATAGGCAGATAGGCCTACCGATAGACTTAAATATAGTAATTTAGATATAGGTAGGTACGCCTAAGTGTAAATACTGTACAACAGTGTCTAAAAAATTTAGGTTAAATTAGATATTCCTTAATGCTGAAATACTGGATAACGTACAGACGTACTGACGTAGGTACATCTGTACTGTACTTGTAGATAAAATAATTAATGTGTGTTGTCTGCGGTGCTCGGTACACCACCTATATTCAGATATTTCAATGACCATAACGACATAACTAGCAACTAATAAGTACAAAATGGGAAGTGGGAAGATGGGTCATTAAATATAAATTAATACTACACCTTGTAATACTACCTGTACTAATACTATGCAATGCAAACCGGTCCGGTACCGTAAGTACGTAAAAGTAGTGGAATATATAAGTAAGTATCGAACATTGTATTACGGTATACTACCTGACTACCTATTATTCAGCTATTATATTAATTAATAGGTGACAAAAAATTAACACTGTTCAGCTGAAAATTGTTAGTGTGGTTTAGCAGTTTAGGCAACAGTTGTATATTGTAGGCCTATTAAATTTCGGGAAAAATCTGTTTGGTAGACAGATTTTCTAGGCCTAGCTCAAGGACTACTGAAGCAAGGACTGGCATATGGTAAATCCAGACCTCACTAGCGAAGGCCATGTTGTTTATGTTACCTGTACCCAATTTGAATGATAAACATACACATTCTGGGGTTAAAAATTATGGAGAATCTATTTCTGGTATTAGTTTTTCAATTATCTGTTGCTTTCATGTATTATTTTCTATATTTTTTTGTGTTTATAAATTATGTAGTCCCTTTCGTTATGCTGTTATGTCCTTTTGAAGTCCTTCATTATCAGGTGCCGTTATTTACTTTATATCTATTATTTTATTATTTGTTTAAAGATGCACAACAAATTTCATTATTTTATAATTACTTTATAGGCCTTATTTAGGTATTTTATATTATCACTTTATATAATACCGTACTTTTTATTACTATCAGGTGCTTATTACAGTATTATGTTATTAGGCCTATGTTATTACATTATTCAGTTATTATTTATATTATTTATTATTATGATTGCCGACCAAATATTCCCACTCCAGAAAACACATCAATGGCCCTGATATGGGCTCTTTATTAATTAAATAGATTAAGTAACTTTGCTTTTCAAATGGCAATTTTGAATGTGGCCTCTGAGGCACAAAATAAACAAGTAGCGCAAATATGATAATGAAGAATCACCACAACACAAAATCAATCAAATTGATTTTATGATCATATAGGTTTTTTGTGATGTTGATCATGAATATGACACTGAAATATATCGTACATTGTTGATTATGGTAATTTTGGATATGTGTCAATGTGCGGCACGAAAATACAAAGCAGCACAAATTTCATAATCAAAAATCATCACCAAATCAACCTGATTTTTGGACATTATGGGTTTTCTGGGGCGCTGAACACGAATATGACACTCAAAAATATCGTATTATCCAACCAAATTCGATTTTTGGCGTTTGAAATTTATTTTAATTTTAATTAATTAATTTAATAATTAATGAAACTTTAATTTAAATTTTTGAAATTTATTTCTTACGTTGTAAAATGGCCCGGGCCAGATAGGGTTAATGAATAGCCTTGGATTGCGATGCGACCATATAATAAACCTTTGTTGAGTATGTCTTTGAACAATGTACTCCAACTGACTCTGTTGTTTCGAATTCCCAGAGTCGACGACCTTCCAAATAAGTTCGCGGGCCTTCTGGAGGTACCCTATAGCGCTTCGTGGATCTGTGTCTCTTTTCACCGTTGCCACAACTTCTCTCAATTGCAGAATTGCGTTATCTCAATTGCGACCAATGGACAGTTGGTTATTTGGTCCCAGGCAGTGACGCAACGACAGACGATCTGCAGTCCATAGTAGATCGTGCACCCAGATGCCAGGAGTAGATCCGTAGATCCCAGCATCAAATTCAACGAACCCAGCTACCAAGTCCAGAAGTCCTTAGAGTTCAATGAGCTAATCTGTCGTTCTTCAACAGACGGAGTTTGACGTGGCGTCGAAGGTATACAGGTTGCTGGTATTCTGGGAAATTCATTTGGTGTAACAGTTGGTTTCAATGCAACGACCCAACCGGGAACCGAACCGGCTACCTTGATTTGCGGAACATCCTCGGGAAACTCTCGCAGTCTGCCAGTGGGTGATACAGATTACCGTTTTCTACCCTTCACCTTCACCCTTAGACTGTTCGAGAAAGGCGATCCGATCAATGTGGCAATCCATTTACTAATAATCAAATTAGTAGTTACGGTCTGACGGTGTGGCGAAATGTCGTTGGTACATGCTTGTGCTACTGTCTGACTGTGCTATGCCACTTCGGAGGATTACTTGAATTAGGCCTATACCAGTAGGGCCTATACAGATATACACTATACAGCTACTCTACATTATTAAGAAACATTAAAATGAAACATGAAAGCAACAGGTAATTGCAGAATTGAAAAACTAATACAAGAAATAGATTCTACATAATTTTTCACCCCAGAAATGTGTATGTTCTGATGTTTATCATTGAAACTGGTTACCGCCGGTAACATAAACAACATGGCCTTCGCTAGCGAAGTCTGGATTTACCGTGTGCCAGTCCTTGCTTCAGTAGTCCTTGGCCTAGCTGTATGCAGTAGGCCTATAGGCAGATAGGGCCAACTGTATGAAACTCGTAGCGTCGCAGGTTACAGAAGTGACGGCCTCACCTCTAATTAAAACTGTAGAAATGTAACTCTAACCATGTCAATCATTGTCATATTACTCAATTACCAGTAGGGCTCGATCGGAGCTCCGGCAGTCCGGCCTCCGGCTCCGGCCGGATTTTGGCACCTCCGGCTCCTGCTCCGGCTCCGGTAAAAATATTGCCGGAGTTAATTTTTTAATAAAGTATTATATTTCGTGCATATTCTAATCTGAACAATTATTTAACACTATAAGTACTGTAGTAGGGCCTACAGCTTCAATATCAAGTATAATCTGATAATACTGCAGTATTTACTTAAAGTCAATGACTGACTGACTGTACTGCAGTACTGGTACTGGCCAGCTAGCTGACTAGCAGACTATTACCTGATTACAGATAGGCCCTACTTTAAAAAATTGTAAATGCTATGATTGTACACTGTCTGATTGTCAGACAGTACCACTGCAGCAATTTACTGCTGTCATGCCAGCATACTGCACAGTACTGTACTGCAGTAGGCCTACTGGTACACGTACGGTAGGCTACCTACAGTACACACCTCCAACCTCTACCACAGTTAGACAGTTAGGGAGGTAGGTACTGTAGGTAATTTTTAGCCGTCAGGCCGTCGCCGTCAGCGTCAGGCCGTCTGTCCATGATACAGTGATAAATTAATTACTTAAATTTTAAATTGAAAATTCGTAAATCTATAAATTATGAAATTAATTATACCTACAGTCTGACAGTATGATTGATTATGAGCGATTGGCGAACGATAACCAAACTTTATTTTTTTTTAAATAAATAATTAAATTTTTAAAATTTTTGAAAAACTCCGGCTCCTGCTCCGGCTCCGGCCAAATTGTCCAACTCCGGCTCCTGCTCCGGCTCCGGCCAAATCCCAACTCCGATCGAGCCCTAATTACCAGATTACTGTGAGTCACAGTCTGTGACCAACCACAGAACTAACCAACTAAGTTCAGAAGTTACACACTACCGGTACTGCACTAGGTCTGCCTGTCTGCAGTCAGGAAGTCAGGTTACTTTGTAAAAAAATTGTATAATGTATATGCCTAGAAAATTGTAAGGTAAACAAAATCTTAGGTTGTGTAGGATGGCTAAAACGTCTGCCCTTATCTGATCTGATCTGATCTGACGGTATCTGACACTTGTTCCACCTTGGTTCAGAGCCCATACCTTTGTGTAGTGGTTATATTGAATCCACATCTCAAGGAGGTTGTGCGTTCAACCCCGGACTGGGGGCCAATGTAGTTTTCGTTTCGTCACGAATGCTTTGAAGGGTTTAGCGAGGCATCTCTGCCTTGCATCCTTAAATGGTAGCTAAATTAGTACTGGAGTTTCTGCCCATGTCAGCATGTTAAGTTTCCCCGGTATTCCCCTTAAACCCCGAGGGGGATAGTGGTCAATATAACACCCCCCCCCCTCCCTCTCTGAAACTAACGCTACCAACTAAAAGACTAACTGAAACTAACTAAAAGGAATTCATATAGTTCTGGGGGGACCGCACTGTAAGAAAATAAGTTGTCAGGCTTTGTACGTAATCCCTGGCCTAACGGCCGAGGAAAATATTAAAATAGATAGATAACTTATTTTTTAAGCTCTCTCAAGTTTGATCTGAGAAGGAGGTCATGTGAGACTTATTGATTCCTGCAATATATAGATTTCGAGAGGGTTGATAGGTTTGCTTAAAGCTAGAGGAGGGGGGGGGGGGGGGGGGGGGTTGGGGGGTGGTGGTGTTTTAAATTTCGCATTGCGATATAAAGTTAGATATTATATCTGCCTGGTGATTAAGTAAGTGTAGTGTGAAATTAATTCCACACTAATATATACAATTTATTGATAACTATTTATTAAAGATTTGATAATGAATCAACAACATATTGTATTGAATGATAAATCATTTGGTTCTGGTATAATTATAAAGAAAGAACCAACAGAATCTACAATTGTGAAGAATGAACCAACAGACTTCACACCCTATCCCTAGGAAATTAAACAAGAGAACTGCGTTTACGGATCATCAACCATCGTAGATCACAACATCATTTGTTCGGTGCAGCAAATGCTGTCCCAGTTCTAGATGACGAAGATATTTCTTATGAACCATCTGGAGATTCTTTTGTGGTCGAAAAACGGTACAACGTAATGAACAATGTAATGTTGCTGGTACTTCGGGTAACAACGTTGATCATTGCCACGCGACTGAACCGTCAATCAGTTGTACAACAACAGAGACCACTAAGTATAAATGCGATTATTGTGAGAGTCTGTTTCTAAAGAAGAGTTCTGTTAAGATGCATATCGACTTCATCCATAAAGATATTAAGTACTGAAGTATACCTGCTTTGATTGTGGAAAATCATTTGTTAGAAAAAACGTTCTAAAACAACATTTCGACTCAATCCACAAAAATGTAAATTATAATTGCGGTTATTGTAATAAAGAATTTGTTGAGAATTGCAGTCTAATCAAGCAGAAGAAAATTGAAAATACAGAGTCAAGCAATTCTGCACTATGTTTCCATATTCATGATAGGTAGGCAATACAGCAATAAGACATACAGTTAATAAAATGTACATACAAAGCACATGCAGACTTACATAGACAAAAGCACATTCAGA
>JAUCBJ010001388.1:0-37732 GCA_032718475.1 Nemertoderma westbladi | reverse complement strand
GCCTACATATACACCATGACGGTGTATAGGCGAAGTCATTAATTTTTTTTTGGGGGGGGGGGGGGGGGGGGGTTATAATAGAGATAACATGCTTAATAACTTAAAATGCTTAATAAATTTTTTTTTAATAAATAAATTTTTCAGCCCAATTCACTTCTGGGCCGATCAAGAATGTTTACTATCAATTGGGGTTAAGAATATGGATTCCAGACGCAGACTCTAACAAAAACACTGAGTCAATAGCAGTTAATTCCAGTTTAATTATTCCTCGTACTCAGTTCCCTTGGAGATGTTGAATATGAATAGTATTGCTTCCGTCAAGCATTACTAGCCTACCCCAACGATGATGTCGGAACACCTAATTTACTATTCTACTGTAGAGTTAAATAAGTTCGGATAGCATTATTAGTTTGCAAATACTGTACATACAGACAAACTGACACACAAATTATTTTGTTTAAGCATCTTTATAAGTTAAATAATAATTTACGTTTTGTACGTAGCGCCAACTTACGGTTAAATTGAGTATTTACATGTTCTAATTGAATATTCCGAATGATGCAAAATGGCGCTGTTGAGATTGCAGAGTATTTTTCTTAAAACTTAAAGCATTAGGCCTACTGAGATGAGGAGTGGAATATTATATAACGCTTGTAACTCTGGTGATAATTTTGTGAAAAGGGTAGAATTATTACGGGTGTACAGGATCGGATGGCGGGGTGGGGGGGGGTGGCTGTCTGTGGGTCATTTTAGAAATTTTTTAGATCTTGGCTCAAAAATTACAATTTTGATGGTATAAGGGTTTTCGATGTCGCTGATCACGATAAAACTTGTTAAAATTATTTTCTGGTAAATCAACCTTCATTTTTGGTGCTATTTTAGTCCTCCAGGACGAAAAGTACTGTACAAGTAAAAAAAATGTCAAACTAAAAGATTTTGTATTTGGTTTGAAAATTCTGAATGTATACGGGTTTTCATAGTCGCTTTATCACGATGAAAATAGTTATAAATATTTCTGGTAATGCAAATCCAATTTTGTGCCATTCTGGTGCACCAAAACGAAAAATACAAGCAGCAAAAAATTACCAATTTGCCTTTAGTTTGGTAATTCTCAAGCTATAGGGCCTACTGGTTTTCAAGGTCGCTAATACAAGTCGTTAAAAATCATTCATGATAACGGGTGGTATACCGCAAATAAATTAATTTTAGTGAGCCATAAAAACTTTTGAAAAATTTAGCACGAAAAATATTGGAGATGGGTGCCAGAAAGCCACCAACACAAAAACTAACATAGCCATATAAATGGCGTTTGCTCTATTGGATAGCCCGTTACATTTTAGGAAAAGTCTAGGTTTTTCCAACAAACCTAACTCAAAGATACAGATGAATTACAAAAAAATTTATAAACCACCACCCCCTCCCGGGCCAAATAGGGTTAAGAGTCTTAAGAGTCTTGAGACAACACTTAAGGTTGTCCTAGTTATATACGCGGATTATGACGACACATAGTTTCACCTGAATTACTTCCGAGATGTTAAAACTGCTGTTATTTGATCAAAGTTCATAAAACACTCCCCAAAACAATTATTTGATAGCTAATAAAAACCTCGTTCCATTACATAAACATTACATTGAACGCGATTTAGAGCCATATACTATGCACATGGCACGAAAATGGAACATTTACAGGAGGTAAATAATACTAAATGATGATGATGAGTGCACAAAATTTATCTTGCTATTCAGCATCCCAAGAATTATTAACTCAATGCATAAGAAGGCCAACAATCGATCACCATTCTTATTAACAAGGTTTATCGGTGTCCCACAGAGACGCCAACATTCATTTATTTAAATACAATCCATATCTCGACCACCAAGTGATAATTGTAATGGGAAGCTGAACGCCCATTAAAGCTGTCAAATGGTAAGATATGCCGGGAGATAGTTGCACAATGGTGTGACGGATTATCACCCGAGAATTTGACGTGTTACTGCCTCGATAGCCTAACTATATGCCGATTGTGTTGGTTATTAGCATGGAGATAATACATCGGCTTTAGAGCTTTTTTGTTTCCCATGTCGCCTATTGATCGATAACAAGCGAGCCTTTTAGCGTTGCGTTATAACACATACACAACTATGTTTAGCAGCAATACTGGCTCTAGTGCTTCGATCAACTTGGGTACTACTGTACCTACATTCCTGTGTGGTATTTTATATATGGTAGGCCGGCACTAAAAGTAACATATACTAAGAAATTTGTAACTAATTAATGATTTAATACTCCTTAAATAATTTTTTGCATTCCCAGGGGGAAAATTATAACAATTGGCAAGAGTCGTGAAGTACAATTTAGGTAAATGTAAAGTTTTGTTCGGCACTTAGGCCATAAGAATTACCAAGAAAGTTTGGCGGCAAAGTATGAGTTTGAGTAGGTGAGCATGAGGAGGTTTCAACAATAAGGAGGCTCGCACCCATGTGAAGAATACCAGGATTTCATTTTTTAGAAAGTCGCTCCGTGTGAGGGGGTGGGGGCTTAATCTCGTTCCTCTATGAACAAAAATGTACTTTTGACAGTATTCTAGTACTGATAACTCGGTTTCGGATTCCTCCCATTTTATCTCCATTTTATCCCTATATCCATATCCATTTTATCTACCAACCAGAGTGTTTAAATGTCACCCTGCCTCAAATACTTTGGCAATAAATTCTAAGACTATAAGATTACGTAATGTATCGCAATAATATAATTAATTTATAGTTATATACATACAATTAATGATATAATGCCATGAAATTATCTTTCGTTTATGTGAATACCTATTTATCGAAAAAAAATTAATGAATAGTTCCGTTTGATATATTACACCACATTTACGAAATTACGATAATTTTCGGATGAAATAGCGAGAAGTCGAGAAATTTTCACTATTCTCGAGTTATTTAATTTACAAAAGTGACCGAACGAAAAGTAAACCTTGGGAGTTAGAGTGTCCCTTTGCCCTACAACCATTAACAGCTGAGAGACGAGATTCGGGGGATTGGCTCAGCTGTTTTGTGTTTGTTGTTTCATGATAATTTGACTTTTCTTGGTACCCTGCAATCGATCTTGTACACTCCCAATTTCCTGATACTGGTTTATTAAATGGTTAAAATTGAAAAAAATAAATGTTTATCAAAATTCGGTGGGTCACTTTCATTACAGGAGAAATAAGTTAACTTATTACCTTGGGTCAATTTTTCGTTAGGGAAAATCTATTATTGGTTTCCGATTGTTAAATATATTTGCATTTATGTGAGCATATTTATGTGATTTTAAATAATATATAGATAAAATTAGACTATCTGGTATTTATCATCTTTAGGAAAACATTGTAGTTCAAAATTGAATAATAATACTAATAAAAACACAATGATAAACACTCAATTACAATAAACGTAATGAGCAGAATGTTTCTAGAACGCTTTGACTTGCTTCTGAAGAATTTATGTTTAGTTAATTGGGTTGAGCTGTCTCACAAGGCGGCATACCGCCGTCTCCGCATGACAGCTACCGTTAGCGTACACACATACTGAAACACAACATTCACAGGCCATGTTAATGGATTTTAAAATGAGTCAGTTTAAGGGAAGCTAACAGGGAACCAACCGGCTCCACCGGAGGTAATGATTAGCTAACTCCTCCTATAAAGTCAGCATCTTCACAGCCTTGTTTGGACTGAAAGCGCCACGTGAAACATCCCGATGGGGTGCCGCTTCCAAAAATTAGCCCAAATTGATCTGCAAAAATGATAAACGGTGGAATCCAGCAGGGTTGTAAATGGTCGGTTGTATCGTTGTAACTTTTTTGCTTAACAAAAGCTAATTAGGAAAATGGAATGAAGGGCTCTTTGTTCAGCGGGCGATTCTGGGCGTAATTGATTAAAATATTGGCTACCATTATCGGCGCTACAGTAACACTCGCGTCACAAGCAGCTCAGGTCCCTAACGATATAAATAACCGCATCGTCCCCGGGTACATGCGTTTAGTACATATTACTAGGTTTTACATGGGTACGGGTTAATTGATCGCAATAATATTATATTGCAACAGTTGAGATCTGCCAAGCCTATAATAAACACGAAATTGTATACGCGTAGAAAAATTTAATAAAAAATCATGTAGTTAATTTATAAACTTAGTTACCTAAACGCAACACTATACCAGAGGCGTAGTGAGCCCTTCTGGCGCCCAGGGGAATGAAGCTGAGATGGCGCCCCACCCCCCCCCCCCCCCTACCTTTAATAATTTTAACTGTTGACGTTGTTTTCTTAAATATTACATATCTAACAGTATACTGTATAACTATATCAAATCTATTTTACACAAGTTTGATATACTATAGTGCACTTATAACATATACTGTAGAATGGCGAGCAGAGAGAATTTTTCTACGTTTTCGCTTTATGACACATGTCCTATAAATACTGTATCACTATCCCTGAATTTTCACTGATTTGTCCTATTTTTACAATAATTCCCTGACATTTCAGCGCCCCTGGGTGAGTGCGCCCGGGGGAACGTTCCCCCCCCCCCCCCCCCCCGCCGCTACGCCTCTGCACTATACACCTTATGAGAAACAGTTTCAATAAAAACAAATACCTTTATAATCAGGTACATAAATCCATGTAACAGTCGTTCTAGAAATACTGTGACGCTGGAAATTCCTCCGTATAAACACAGAACGCTCGGTGAGCGCGCCTTCACAGTATCGTCACTGCGGAATAAACTACCAACTAAAATACGTTCCGCAACATCTATTGTAATATTTAAGAAGAACCTCAAAACTCATTTATTCGATAAGTATTTCCAACCCAATTTTAATTAACTACAATATTTTTACTTATTTTTACCGAACTATTTTAATTTGCCTTGCTACGTTGGACGTACCTTATGGAGGTCATTTCGGCACTTCTGAATTTTGTTGTCAGTCCAGGGGGCCCTTTTCCTGTTTCGAGGGTATACAGGAACTGTTTCAAAAGTACTACAAAAAGTAAAAAAAGTAAAAAAGTAAAAAGTACTACAACGTAGCAAGGCAAATTTTAAAATAGATCGGTAAAAATAAGTAAAAATAATGTAGTTAATTAAAAGTACTATTGAATATTATAATATTATATTGAATATTGTAAATCCTCTTTGAGCAGTTTACATCAGTGGCTGCCTAAACACTTATTAAAACTTTCTCGCCCAGTGGACTCAAAAGGTCAAGTCTGCACGAAGTAGAATATACATGGAAATCCAGTCTTGACATCTCGAGTCCACTGGGCGTTACACACTCCCCTCATTTATCGCTATTAACACGTTTTCGCCTTTTTTTTATACTTATTTAGTTGCGTCACATCAGCTCACCTCTCATTTATTATTGACATAGGCCTGAAGGGCAGTGAATGGCCTGACAAACAAATCCCAACCAAATATTAAGCAAAACATAACCACATTTAGTACATTAGACAAGGAATACCATACCGGCCATAGATATGGGTGCTCAAATAGGATATAACCACACATATTCACGTTAAAGCAAAATAACATAAGGATTGCGATTTTAAATTAATTATTAATTTAAGGACACAAATCTCTGGATGGCACATTCACAAGAATGCTACGCCGGGTTCATTGTGTCAAGTACAATTTACACATCTCCATCCAGACACTATATAACATTGGAGGTGTCTCATTGGTTCCCCCAAGCTTGACACTAGAACAAAGCCGCCTCCTCTTTGCAGGACATTGCTTTCGCCGTGAGGACCAGCCAGTGCATAATCTTGTACTTTGGCAGCCTCATGGAGTGAATAAGCATGGTGGACAGCCCATGACTTTCTTGAGACGCATCTTAAAGGACACTGGCCTTAAAGATGCGGATAATCTAGCAAATGTCATGGGTGATAGGGAGTTGTGGCGGTGCAATTTTGTTGACAAGCCGGCACAGCATTCTTAAAAATGCAGCTGCAATGCAGCATGCCGATCCTAGTAGTAGTAGTACTTTTAATTAACTACATTATTTTTACTTATTTTTACCGAACTATTTTAATTTGCCTTGCTACGTTTTAGTAATTTTAATTAACTACATTATGTGATTGTTAACTCGAAATTTGCAGCGCTTAGAATCTAATATTAAATTAAAGTTTATAGCGCTAATTAAATATAATTTGATTGATTGATTGATTGATTGATAATCTCAAATATTTAGTTTGGCTTACTCCACATAAACATAGGCTACATCATCAATACATCTTCACACGAACGAACATACATTGCGTACGACTCCAACTGCCAAGTCTAAGATTAGAAATATGAATAACTCCAAACGGGTCACATCAATCCGCTTGTAGTCGGGAATAAAGCAAACAAAAATAATTGATATATTGGAAAATGGTGAAAGACGAAAGAATTAATAATGCCAAAAAAACATTCACAAGAGGTTAAAATACAGTGACATAGCGTAGTAATATTTGCTTTGACCAGACATAAATCAGCAGGGTTCTGTATTCTCTCTCACTTATAATAAAAGCTTTACCAAACTATTTTATTATTCTATAACAACTACAACATTATTACAGAGTAACCCCGCCCGTAAGAGATTGCAGATATAATATTCTTCCTTTATGTTTCTATTTTTAGGTCCGCGTAGCGCCTCTAGGTGGCGTTGCCACCTCTAGAATTCACTCCGTTGTTGTTGTTGTTGATGGTGGTGGTGTTGTTGTTGTATCTATGCATGGCAACATAGATGGATGGGGATCAATGTTTCGTTCAAAATCGTTGAAATAAAATTTTCTTACAACACTTGTTAGACCTAACGAAGGACCTAACCTGTATACTAGAGAAGTCGATTAGGGATTAGGTCTAATTGTACACTATTTATGCCATTTATATCTTGTACAGGTTTGACCTTCTGGAAAAGTCGTGTGTCCAGCAAATCTGATATGCTGTTTCTACAGAGAGAGGTTTCAACAGATGGCTCATTGGATTAAAGATTACTCATTGGTAATATCAGCGTCTCTCAGTGTGTTGTTAACCCGCGCTTTATCCTGTTACCTCTACTCCCCCAGGCTCCAACATGGGCTTCCTTCCATGAAACATAATTATCTACAGCTGTGAATTAGTTCTATTTTACTGTTCGATTATTCAGGTTCATTGAATGCCAAAGACTTCCAGATCGTAGATCATTTAGTAAGTACTGTACGTACTTACTACAAGCTACTCTCCCAGCGTCCATTATTTTTCCTATCATTATTCTTACCTTCAGGTCTTTAGATTGATTAGCTAACGATTCTACAGGTGTGATGGAAAATAAGTACATCATCATCCTCTATAATTTATTATTGGTGTATTAACTATTGCGAGGACAGGAGGATCTCCTTCACCCCCCTAGTCGGAACCACCGACGGGGTGTGGTGTAAGGAGGCCGATATCCTAATCCGCCACCTCGCTGAGACCCTCGTGGCTCGGCGGCAGGGGATGCGCCAGCGAGGCCTCGTCAGTGTGTTGGGCGGGATCCGGAGGTGCCTTCAATTCGCGTTGATCCGCTCCAACTCCCTCAGCCTACGTGGTGGGCGGCGCCCATGGCGGGCATTGGGCTTTGGGGATGGTGCGGGGTTGCGGGGCTCCGATCTACCCGATCGGTATTAACTGATCTCGGTCGATATTTTATTTTATTTGCAATTATTATAATTATTAGATGGCCTACAACATTTCTGCGTATTTGTGCTATTGTCCATCTGTAATAATAATTTATTAAGTTTATTGATTAAAAGTTTTCTGTATTGTATATAATAAAAAAAAATTATTTGTGTTATGGGTGAATGAGTGGTTTCATATTATTATAACTTTTGTCGGACACAGCTTTGCAAACTCGGCAATGACATCCAGTTGGGATCGAACTGGTGACCTCGACTTCGGATCGAACTGGTGACCTCGAGGTCACCAGTTCGATCCCACCTGGAGGTCATTGCCGACTTTGCAAAGCTGTGTCCAACAAAAGTTATAATCTTACTATATATACACCAGATCTTACATGTCTAACACGGTCTTTGTATTACAGGCGAGAGTGCAAACAATAGAATGCACAACCGAAAATATTTGTAGCAAAATGTAAGTGACTCATGTTGGACAATGCAAGATGTGGATCAAACACAATATGATCTTGTCGAAGAAATAATGTCTTGAGGCAGATTGGCTATTGCTTTACTGAGATATTTCATTACCAAGCCTTAGCTGCTAACTTTAAAACAACCAATAGGAAATGCTTCTGCATTCCCGTTGAATAAAGTTATGCATAACGATCCTCTACCTAACAGTTCTGAACTATGCCACTATTGGCTAATTCGTGAGTTGACGCCCATCAGACTGAAGTTTTTAAAAGCTGACTTTGGGGAAATATTATCTTAACAGTTGCTTGTGATGTCCATGATTTTTGTGTTTTTGTCATAAGTAAATTTCTGAAAAGAAAGGCGCTATTTTATCGACCAGCTTAATAATCTATTTGCACTACTGTATAACCAATACGAACAATGGCATTTCAACTACCCCCTCTATCGTCTTCATTTTCTGCAGCTGCGGTAAGTTATAATATTACTAATAGTATTTATTAAATCTTGATAATAATTTTCATTTTTTTAAATCATTTTATCTCGCTAAGAACACCCCAACTAACACCCTAACCAACCCAACTAACTTTATTTGACTGCAATAATAATATTTTATTAATTATAGTAATGCGTCCTTCTTAACATTTATTTATATACCCCAAACAGGCTGGTGTGTATCTTTTATTTTTATTATTAAATGTACAATAATATCACTCAATATTCAGTAATTATAAAAAACATATTATGTAATTGTGTGTTGAAATTTATCTCAGTTTTAGGTTTACATTGCATTGTTGAGTTTCAGAGCATATAAAAAGCTAGATACAAGCAACATAAGCAAAGCATAGAATGTAACTGATATCTAACAAACTCGGGGTATATTTATCACGAAATAAATTGTCTTTTATTTAATTTTATCGTTTTTTTAACATTTTCATTTGTCTCTATTATATAAAACATTGATTAATTTAAAGTTAAAATTCATAAATACATCAACTTAACTAACGCCCGATCCACATGTATGCATTAAACAACAATACCGTTAATCTGTACCATTAAAATGTATTAATGTCTTTTGAGTCGAAGAATTATTGTGTAACACAACCGATTATTTTACAGCTTATCGGAGGATCATCTTCGAACGTTTGTTGCTCTGGCAGCGACACCGTTTCTACCCCCAAGATGACCTTAACTTCACCACCTTCGCAAATACCGGACACAATAATTACTCACCCTGCGTCGCCGAGAATTCCCTCTCTGAGATTATATCAGGCCCCTCCGTTTAATTCCCTAGAACATCCCGCCTACATTCCCTTGGGAGAACCTCCTAGCTTCATTCCATTTGTAAGTAATTCAATTTATATAATTATAAGTGTTAATTAAACAGCGTGTTATCCCTAGCACAATAAACTTTTTGTTTCTAATTATTCCGTAGTAATAAACATTACCGCATAACCCGTTTACAACTCAATTATTCGAGTAAAATAAAATATAAAATACATTTGTAGACCTTTGTTTTACTGTCAAACTCATAATAAATTCATGCTTATTGTAATATTATTATTTTATTATTTTTTTTTTATTTATTAGAATCTTGATAATTATTAGTACTTACAGATGATTTGATATTTTATTGTATGATTTAATACTTTTACAGCCGGGTATGGGTCTCGATCCTTTGAAACCCAATGGGATCACTGATATTTGGAGGAATCTTCCACCTGGCCCACCTATCTACCCTTACGATGCTGCAACGATCGGCCACTACCCATACCCGTAAGTTGCATCAATAGTCAGTCTAATAAACAGTAATATAAGTAATATAAGTGGGTCTGCGAGTAAGTGTGACAAAGCAAGCCATATATCAAAATTAGTGAAAGACGTGATTGCCAATCGTCCGTCCATTATTTAGTCAATTCAGACTAATAATTTACTGGAGTAATGTTTATCCAGCAACGCAGAAATACAGTAATTGCTATGCTATACACTATTTAAATATTGTAATTATAATGTCTAATTAATAGTATAGCCTCCCATTACAGACGACAATGCATTCATGACCAGTACGGTAGGAGGAGGTATACATGTGTTGTCTAAGACTAGATAATATAATTAGAATTTAGAACAAAAACTCTAATTAAGAACAACCTACCATGTGTTTTTGTGTGCAATCAACACTTACATTACGATCTGCTTAGATGTTAGCAAAATGTCGTAACAACATAATGAATTAAAGGTAATTTTAATTTAAATTCATTATATTTGAGGAAGTTGGCGCCCTGTACAATCAGTCTAGTAGTCTAGTCTAGCAGTCTAGTAGTCTCAGTAGTCTGTGGGTGGAGTCCCCCCACAATGTAACCCCAATCCTCCCCTCTTGTTACTGGCTGTATGATGTATACTCACTTAATTTACTGGTTGAACTGTACAATGTTTGTACAGTATACTGCTTGTATGTATACGTATACACAAGACCACGGTCATACATTAATTTACTGGCTATATGAAAACTTTACACCCCCCCTCCCCACTCCCCCACACCCTTCCCATCTCTCCCACCCCTACCCCCAACCACTGCCACACAATCCCACCCAATCTTGATTTACTGTATGGGTTGTATATAGCTATGGTACTGAATATGTTTAATATTTTTCTATTTCAATAGATATGGAGGAATAGAACTAGCAAACGGTATTCGAAGGAAGAACGCAACGAGAGAAACAACCAGCACATTGAAAGCCTGGCTTTATGAGCATCGAAAGAACCCTTATCCAACAAAGGGAGAAAAGATAATGCTGGCTATAATAACGAAGATGACACTGACACAGGTGAGAGAGATACTGTAGATAATGTTTGCTATAATAACAAACATGACACCGACACAGGAGAGAGATAGATAATGCTGGCTGGCTATAATAACAAAGATGACATTGACACAGGTGAGAGATAGATAATGCTGGCTATATTAACAAACGTGACATTGACACGGTGAGAGATATATAATGCTGGCTATAATTACGAAGATGACACTGTCTTAAGTGGGAGATAAACGATAGATAAAAACTAACCAATAACGTCTTGTAATGTTGGAATATTGAAAAACGTTTCTGTGTAAAGATAGATTTAACTGCATCAGTAGATGCTATAAATAATTCTGGACAAGACAAGATAGTAATAATTAATAAATATTATTTCATTTATTTGTATTATTTAGGTGTCAACGTGGTTTGCTAACGCCAGAAGGAGACTGAAAAAAGAAAATAAAATGACTTGGACTCCAAGAAATCGCAGTGGCGTTATTGATGCTGGCGATGACAGTCATAGTGACACAATGGATCACTCCGACAGCATTCAGGACAACATGTGTGATAGTGACGTTGATATCTCCGTTGATGGTAATTTATTAATTAATTTTAGATTATCTTATTTCATTGTTGTTATATCATGAGATGAACATTAGACATGAGCTGTTTTAGGAATATATCCAAACAAAAGATATCACCATTACTTAATATTAATTCCAGTTTCCACTTTATTTATTCGCACACACGCCAAATATATAGAATATATAGATTGTGAATATATTTATATATCTCTTATTTTCAGATCTTGATTTCGATGCTGATAACATAAGGGAATCAGAGGTAATTGCTGAGGCCAAAAATAACAATATAGAAGCTTCTTCTTCACAAAAGTCGAAGATCTGGTCACTCGCGGACACTGCAGCTTCCGCCGACAACCATTCCAAGTACCGACAACAGGAAGACAATGTTAGTGGTGTTGGCACTTCCGATGCCATGGTTACAACCTCGGTTTCTAACCTAGATCCGACCCAACCTGGTCTCAGTCAGGGCCAATCGCTCCTAGGTGGACCCCCTCCACCACTCAGTCTGTCTCTCTGGCACAGAATGGCTGCCAGCCTTCACTGCGGAAGAATACCGGTGCCTATCTTTCCTGTAGCCTCTCAGCCTCCAATGAACCTGGGTTTGAATTTGGACTCAAGTATTTCGCAGTCCCGAGTTAACCCCACCCAGCCACTGAACCTCCAGGGAATTCAACTACATCAATTAGGACCCTGCAATCCACCCTCTGGGTCTAAACTCCAAACCCATTAACTGATAATTTTCTTTAGCAAAAGGTTTTATTAAATGCTTTTGCAAATATTATTATGGTCTATTTTAACTATTACCCTAATCAGTTTATAATTAATTAATGTAGTCAAATGTAGTATAGTCACCTAAAAACCAGGATAATCAAATTTCTACCTTGCCTTACATAAAAATAAAATGTCCCTTTACATCCAAATTTCACAAATATCCTAATACTATTCTGTGTAATTCTATATATTAAATTTGGAATATAATTATCAAAAATTACCACAAACTATTTATACATTTATTATTATTATATCACTATTATTTCTCTCTGTGACGTCACCTATCAATCATAAACGACACATATTTTGAAAACGAAAAAAAAACATTAAAATCACTTACATTACACTGTATAGTTGGTCAAGGTTTTGTGCCCTATTACTTATTTATTGTAGTTTACTTTAATGTAGTTAGTGATTTGGTCCATTTATGGGCATCAAGTGAAAAAGGAAAACTATCACAAACTATTGGTGTGCTTGCTTTGCAGTCTTAATTAAAATATATTAATATTTGATATGTTATTGTTAATAATTACAAATAGATATTGTTGATTTAGTTATTATTGGTAAACTTACATCACCTATTGGAAGTGGTAATTAATATAAAGAAGGACAGCGACACATGGATTTTGCAGACCCTATACAAACATAAAGGGAGTAGCATCCACTATGTCTGTTCAGACCAGGGCGCGGGGAGGTTGCCTGCCACAGGAGCTGCTGAACACAAAGTTATAAACAGACAATGGATAGCTTTAAGCTTTAATATTTCAGGTCATAACTAGGTTTTGGCAATGAGGTGCCACAAGAATTGTATACCCATCGTCTATATTTTTTAAATACTTGGCCCACCCAACATTGTGTATCCTGCATAACATTCTGTATAGCACCAGCGTCTACAGTTATAAGATCCCAGCAAGAACTGCCTTAAAGCAGCAAAGACAGGCTACAATGATGCCTGGGACTTCCACAGGATGTCCACACGTACATTTCTTTCCCTTTGCTTGATGGCATTGCATTGCATTCGATTAATATTAATATTATTGATACATTGACTGCAATATATACTCTTTAGATGAATGAAAGGCTTGTATGATATAGACGGAGCAACAAACTGCTGAATCGGATTTAACTGATTTTCAACTAGTTACTAGGAAGCAATTTTCCGGGGATTAATCTCAAATCAAACTAAACTGCAATCAAACATTAGTGGACTCCTGTTAATCCCCAGGAAAGTTGGAGTTTCATTTCCTGAATTGAGCTTGTCGGGCGCCTTGTACACGGGTTCCTTGCACAAGGAAATGACTAGTACACCGGAATAATGCGGACAGACGTAGTAGTCAGTTAAGTTTCAGTGGTTCTTGTTTTCTCGTAATTAAATGTATGCTTGCGTGTGGGGTCGAAGTTGGTATCAGGGATAAGTGGGTTGACTTCAATTAGTTTAGCTGGGATATTGAAGTGTATGAGGGTCAGATGACTCCAGTTAATCAAATTAAATGCTTGGCATGGTTATATTCTATAACTCAGAAATTGATTAGATGAGTGCAATGTGTATAACACAAAGAAAATGTAAGTAATACTTATATCATTTCATCGAAATATTGTCCTAACAATACCGATATCGTATTCACCATCAATAATAATACAGAAATAAACGTTGCATACAATGACCACTGACTGGTGGGGTAGATGGCTCATAAAGTTAAAGTTATATTTGAAATTCATCAGTTAGTACCTGATTACAATGCGATAAACAATGCTTTTTTTAACAAGGTTTATTTTAACATTTAATTAATATATTAACAAAATTATTTCTTTTTTGGGTTCTCGCTTAGAAGTGACGAACAAATCACCAATGTATATAAATTACTATAATATATTATTACTAATATAATACCCTCTCTATATTACTTGTCATGTTGTCATACTGATTCGCTACTTCCAAAACATCATACCAATACATTAGCTTTTTACTTCGTGGTGTACCTTCACTAATAATGGAGACTCGGTTGGACTAAATAGGATAACATACCATAACAAGCTCAACATCTAGACCAGTTAGGTGGGTTGGTGGTGGATAATTATCCTTCACCATAGCTCACTGCAAGAAATGGGGCCATGGTACACCAGTCACACCCATTAAACCACATCTTTTTTGGTAAATAAAAGGCAGCTAACCCATCAGGACCAATGTATATGAAGAGGTCGAACACAAAAGGCCTTGTAAAATTGCAATAATGAGGGGTAATGGGTTCAGTGCGCTAAGGACTGCAGATTCAAATCCTTGCTGCCTGGAGTAAATTAGCCCGCCCATGGCCTCACCAACACAAAGGCCCGAAGCACAAGTACTGTAAACAGTAGATAATTATACAATAATGATAATGCTGTTCAGATATCTGGTAAAGTAACAAGAATACCAAGGTAGTTGCTTACTTGTGCGTCTCTCTATTTACATTCAACTAATGGCACAATAATTGTAAAAGGGAGTTGGGGGCCATATCGATTCCTTTTAGTTGATGTTAAAAACCATTTTGGGTCCAGACAAACTGGTTGCTGTAAATGAAACAGAACCAAAGTTGGTTGGTACCATTGTGTTTTTTAAATACAGTAGTTCGCTCCATACAATGACATATCAGCATATTTTTAGTTAGTACTTAAGCGCTGGTTATACCAGTACCTTACTGGTACATATTGATACAGTATAATCAGGTTGTTCGCGGTGTTAGTATCACAGCTACAAATGGGATGATAAGATACAGCAATGATCTTTGGTCAATGTTAAACATGAAGGTTGAAATACAACAATAATAATAATAATATATCTTAGTTAAAAACATCCATTATAATTTAAATATTATTAGTATTCTACTGCAATATAGCAACCCATAAGAATAACACTTTATAATAACACAATTTAAATTACTGTCACATTTGATATTTAAAGGAATTAGGTTGTACGTATAAGTTTAACAACTCCTAACTTGAATTCAATTGCACTTAATAATGCAATGCATATCCGTATAAATTAAAATACTAAATACACAATTACACTACAAGGATTTGTTGGGACAATCATCGTATTAATAACTAGATGTTTACAGAAAAAAACAGATTGTTATGATGGTTACAGCTGGTTAATACTCGTAGCGCATACCGGCGCATATCATGTTCTAAGCGTACTGTTTCGAAATAACGAAAAATGTATTCAGTCCTATCGGCGCGCTGGTATACAACAATACTGAGACAACTTGGAAAATGAAAGTAATTGTTGTGTTCTTCCTGTACCGGTTGTAAAGGTATCGGGCTTAACGTATAGGTTAACGTATTATCAGTATAACGTATTGTCACCCTCCGTATAAAGTTCTACATTATATATATCCATTCTATCTTAAGGAGTTGCATATTTTTATATGTTGAATTATCTTCATTAATAGCCGCCAATCAAACTATCATTTCATTGTCAGAGTTTAAAAATTTCAGTTTGCTTTGTTTGTCTTCTATTGTATAGAGATTTGGAAGCCTCTTCAATCCTTTTAAAAATATGACCAGTTAATCAAAGTCTTGTATTTAATAATACAATATAAATGTATAACTAATAACTATTTAGTGGCATGTTTAAATCACACATATGTTTCCTTTCCATGTCAACCACCCGTTGCGTTAGCAATCTATATAGTACCCAAACCGGTGGTATAGGAAAAGAGCAGTTTCCCTCCGGCTAATTATTCACTTTCATCTTGTTTACAAGCTTCGGGGATCTTTATTAGTTGCCATAAGCCACTATTTTAGGCAATATAAAGACCCCCTGTTGGTCTCGCGGCAATGTTTGCTCATTACACTAAGTATGGGGCCCTTAGCCTGGAGCAAGCTATTAACATCAATTACTACAATGCATCCCGGGTCATGTACTGAGCATCCATAGCATACCTGCCTGCCCCTGGTGCACCTCAAACAGCCTTTACTTGTGGGCCAAGCCAGAATCTAGTTTGTCTCCATCACAACCCATTATACCCATAAGAAGCAATGTCGAGCCCCAGGCGAAATGAGCCCATCATAGGGAGGCATTGCAATCACTCTTGTTATCCCAACATGTTTTCTGGCTCAAGGACAATTAATCTACAACTGAAAAAATATTTTTTGGCGTCTGACATTTGGGCCGAATAACAACATGTGAGTGTGAGCGGTGTCCTTTATTAGCTCTAGTTAGACTTCCTTCCTGTCTTACTTACATAGTAGCACAGATATATGTTGACACGTTATAACTTAGTCCTTGTGATTTGTGAACCTTATTGTTGGCTACATATGTTGGCTCATTTATATACATAAGAAAGGAGAAGTGGAATGAAAGCCCTTTTTGTCACCATCAGCTCTGTATACTGCTTTTCGATTTCAGTTTGTCTTTGAGGCTGCTGCAGGCTGAAGGAAGGAAGGTATATCCATGAGGTTAACTATTGATCTTTTCAATTAATATATTTATGTTGGAAAACAATGCAATGTATTATTATGCTAAGTGACATTTTACCGTATGAATTTTAAGTAAAATTTAACATTGTTGAGCAATTATTTCCTAACCTAAATTGTATTCGTTAATTTTATTACGAAATAAGGTACGTTAGGCGTGACGAGTACAAACATACAGCAACATACTGAAATATCTACAAATACGAAACATAATATTCTGCTAACCATGTCTTTATTGTCATGACAGTGGAGTTGTTAATAATTTCCTGATGCTCTTGAAATGAGAAACGACTGCAAACTGTATTTCATAAATATTTGAAATAATTTTGAGATGAAATTCTAAAGTGTAAAATGACACTTGTGTTAGAATATGCTGGCATACAGGTGAAGCTATTAGAATAACTAATAGGTCGAACTGTCACGCCATGTCACTGGTACGACACAACATTCACTACAACAATATTAAATATGTATTTGAGCTGGACCCTTATAGTCCTACATTTCCTGGCAGTGCAGTAGTGGCTCGGCTGGATATAAACCCATTACTCGGCGCTATGCATGTCCGTATGCTAACGAGTTTGTGGCCACACAGCTTCTATAAGTGTGTTCGATGAAACTTCATGTCATATGCGGTTGCCTAACCAAGCGGTTCATTTGTTGGCCTGATCGAGCTAAGGCGTTAATTTGACGCAGAGTCAAGTAATCAACATTGACACGCATTGGCAACACCTACCTGTACACGCTACCCTCTAAGTTTTATTTTTCACAAGGACGCCACTTCACACCTCAACGAAGATGGTGCATTGTAGCTTGAAACTTGTTGAAGCCTGCAGCATTGGCTAACGGTTGCTCAATATTTCCTTAGCATAACAGAGGTGCTCTGGATTGTAATGGGAGTTAACGATCCTGAAGACATTGTGTTATCTGATAAGATCTTTGAGTAACTGAATCATTCCTTTATGTTTTGTACCGAGGGGTATAGAGTTAAATGTAACAATAATACTTTTAAGTTAGGCTGAAGCTGATAGACTGCAGATAAGATTAGCCTGCTGGATAATCGTTAGTGTATCGACGCAATACAGTGTTACTTGGTACCGGTACCGGAGTGGATGTTATCAGTGACCGGAAAATTGCATCCGTTTATTTGGCAAGGTTAATTATTTTTCGACCAAGCCCAATAATACAATAAACAGAAAATAATAAGTTCCAGAATGTGGACTTATTTTTATGTCCATTCTTTATCCATTCCAAGATCTGTTGGTACTGTTGTGAAGGGATAATTCTAGGACATTTGCCAATTTAGTAATATCAATATGATGTCATATCTTTCAACATTATCAACTGAAAGATATAAACATTCAACTTTCAACATGAATGTTTCAACTTTCAAAATGCACTAGACCTATGTTCTTTCGTTGAAGGCTGGCATCTCTAGCATTGACAACCAATCAGAATTAATATCTAATTACCAACTGAATATTGTGCAACCTTTTTATAGCTAATCTATTGCAAAAACCAATGATTTTCTATAAGCCGAAAGTTGAATGTTTATGTCTGAACCGTGACGTAGTTAAAGTTCTTGTTAAAAGTTGAACGTTGAAACTTGAAAGCTCATGTGTGAATTTGGCCTATAAAGCTCACAAGCGCCTACCGAAACCCACACATTGCAGCATCTCAACCATTCATTACCCGATTAGCAGACAGTTTGAATCATTGACGCTGCAATATAAATTTTATTGTTGTAATAATTTGGATGAAATCTTAAATAGAAATTCCGATATATCTAATGTATGATGTATGCTCCCTTCTAGATGGGGGATCGCAAAATCGATATTTCACACCAGTTGTAGTCCCTATGCTTCCAACGATATCCTTAAACATCGCTTTAGGCCAAAGCCTATAGGATACATAAGGCCTTTTACAATGAACGAACAATAAATATTACACTCTATTCAATAGGAGCTATTCATTCAGTTTCAACGATTATAGTTTTACTGCTTAATAGCTGCAAGGTGTATATAGTACACCGTATGTGATAGCATAGCTGGAGTTGTAAGCACCAATGCAATACTCCCATAATTGCAGGCAATATTAATAAAATATTAAAGGCACTGTTTGTTAATGTCTATACCGTACGTTATTATATATGTATTGCTGCAGTTCAACATAGATGCGATGCAAAGTCGTAACAGCCAACGACAACTGTTATGGTCATAAAATGTTCAGTAATAACTGTTTCTGTATCACGTTTTGTGCCAAAGTTACATGTTATGTGATAGGTAATAATGAACAAAGTAACAGCTGTAATCTGTGCTGTGCTGTTTAATTGTCCTCCTACCTCTAATTCATACAGTAAAACATGAAATCTTGCAATATAATATATAACGAAATTGTATCTTTAACTGAAAATTGAACTGAAAATAGTTGTCATTGATGTGCCCAATCGCTCATAGCTTAATTTTTATAAAACATGGGGTTTATTCAATGTTTCTAAGACTATTTTTCAGGGATTTGGAAAACTCCGACTTATATATTTTTGCTTTGACGATTGACGGCAAAAACCAAGCAGTGTTTAGGTTTCGATAAAAGTTTCCTTTGAGATGGATTTCTAATGGGGCCGCGCGGGAGAAGGATACTGCCAGTCTCACACATGAGCATTCATTCAACATTCCACTTTCAAATAACTACGTCACTGTTCACAGAAAAACGTTCAACCTTCAGCTCATAAACAATCATTAGCTTTATTGCTGTAATGTGTAAGCTTACAAGGTTTGGGCAATATTCAGTTAGTACATATTTCTGCTTGGTTGTCAATGTTGGAAAAGTCAGCATCCACAAACATTTCAGGTAACCCGTAAGTGCATCTGAAATTTTAAAGTTGAATCTCTCTATAAATAATCCATTGTAATAATTTTTCAATCTATCTATTAACTGCTCGACTTCTTGAGAAATCCATCTTTGTGGGGTGATACCTACAGATATCTGGCAGCTGATGACTGATGCATTCAAATTGTTGTAACCCATTCATTACCCATACCCATTGCTTTGAGTATAATAAATTCCGAGATGCAGGTTTCTTTATGTACTTGGTTTAAATTTTAAAACACAAAACCGGTACAACATTAAATTGTTCTCTTCCCTTCCCTTTAATATAAATTTTATTCGGAAATATAGCTGAAATCTACTGAGTGGTTAAAACTTTATTACAATATTACTAATAAATATTGTAAAAAATATTACAAATCAAATACATAGATATATATAATTTGCTTGCAAAATTTAATTAGAAATTATAGCGAATTTATTAACGGCATCCAAGAAGTTATTGAAAGCTCTCAACCTAAGTGATGTAGTGACAACAAGCAACATGGGATATGACTGAATGAACTGGCTACGAAATGAGGCCGAGCTCTTATTGTGATTCCTTGTAAGAAATAAGAACATTTTACTTGCATGTGAATATGTATATGGCTGGTTATAAGGTACATATTGATCACATTTAGTAATCATACTCAGGGCAGTACTTGGAAGGCTGAAAGCCCAGCAATTCTTACCTATTCGAATCCGCGGGATAATCAAAAGCCGAAGACATTCAACGTTTTGTTTATAAGCTGAAATGTAGCCGTATGGAGTTCCTTTATTAGGTGAAATATGTTTTGGTTTCTGAATGCTGTTTGACGGATATCCTGTCCGGTACAAATACGGCTTTTCAGTGAATGGTGGTGGTAGGGGTGGGGTATAGATTTATTTCGTAGTTTGGAAATATAAAAGGATAAATTATAAAATAGAGGCCGCAAACAACACAACTCTATTCCAACTTATTCATTGAAAATAGAAAATGAAACAAACAAAATGCATCGCAGGATGCAGGGTTGGTGTGAGCAGATAATACAAATGCGTATATTGATTGTACTCATCGATACTCATCAACTAACACAAATATCGCATAAAGGGAGAAATTTAACCTAAAATTTACACTGTGCACTTCAACTAATCAATATTGCCAGCACTGTCATCTTTAACAGTAAGCAAGTCAAATCATATACAAACATAGATTCCATTAGTGACCCGCACTGTTTCCACTTGTTATTGATAAAGAACACTACAACATCACACTACTACAGTATGAGGTAGAAAGTGGTAGCATCTTTCTGATATCATACCTGCAAACAGCAGCCTCTTTTATCATATAAGTAATCGATTTTTAGAAGTTGGGGTGATGAACTGCAGGACAGTTGTTGTACATCGCATTACAATAAATATTAAGCAAGAAATTGCAGCTGTATTGAAATGAACAATGGTCATATATTCCTCTATCCTACAAAATACTCTGGCATGTGCTCCTGAATTCTACTCCTCAAATGCCTAACCATGGCATGTGAACGACACAACAACACCTATTTACCAAAAGACGGTTAACCAACAAACGAACATTATATGGGCTGGTTACGAGAGCATTGATAGCTGCATCTCACGGTCTATTGATCCCCAGCTAAGTCCCCACTAACTCTTTGCAACACACAAAACAGCGTTAATCGATTTTTGACACCTAGACAGTTGTGGCCAGTCCTGGGGATAACAGGGGAACCTTGTAGCACCTCTGATAAAGCTGGGTGCTCCATCATTTCCGAAGACCCAAGGCCCCTAAAAATCGTCCCCATGGTATAAATATGGCTGTGGCACCCATTGATTCAGAAGGGGACCCACTCTAAAATGATGGAGTGCCTCCCTGCCTTTTAGAGTCAGCCTGTAAATTGCCGAGCTCAACGTGTGTCAACCACTAATTGCCCTTTTCCACTTCAGTGATTCATTGGCCCTTGGCTAGTAAACAGCGGCATATCAGCCAGTTCAGGAACACGGTTAATAAGTAATCGCGTCCAAATTGGCTATTAGACTCCGCTGCCCCTCACCACACGGACTCCTGTCACATTGTAGTTAACATCGGCGTTAAATTGAAGGTAAAGTAGTTGCACCGTTCCTTGATGGATGTTAAAAGCAACCGGCGATTGTCAATATATTCCGCTACATACAAAACATTTGTTGGTATGAACAATAAGGCCTTACATAGAAACCGTCGCACATGAAGTATAACGGTCAAAAATTGGTTCTAACAATACCTATTCAGACTCGGTTCGTGCAGAAGATATGTTTCGAACACTGGTTGCAGCAAGGAACTGATGGTACACAGCGCGGGGGGGGGGGGGGGTGTCATTTATGTTCAACTTGACCTACTTTTGGAAATTTATTATTTAAATAATTGAAACTGGTGGTAATAACTATGAAAGTTTCTTAAATAGTTTACTATTTGAAGATCCATAAATTTATTTTTCTGATCTTCTTCTAGTGCTCTCTGATCACAATCATATTGATAGCAATGTTTCTGTGTTTTGGACTGTCAGGCTTTTATTTACACGAAATGTACACCTGATCCCCCAATACGACAATAATCTCAGCAGCTTGTATCTTTACTTCACAAGGGGGTGGATGGTTTATGCACCCTATATCATTATACATATACAACCACAATAAAATAATCCTTACTCCAAACAATTACTGTATAATTACAATCCAAGCAGATTTTCCTATTACCTTGTTCAGTAATTCTTGTATAACATGATGTATCAGCTTAATTCCCTGGCGTCCCATGCTGACATTTTATGTAATTACTGCGAGAGCTTTGTCGGCCAGTTTTCGTTGCTTCTAAGTAATTTCGATTAATCGTCCCACTGAGACAACATCAATCGCATAGGTCCCATGTTATTCCGGTTTCAATGTAATTTTCTCTCGGATAAATTAATTGTATTAGATTATAGGAAAGGACTTATTGGCAGAGTTACTGTAGTTAACATTGTGAAAAAACGTGCATAATTTATTTTACGAGATTTTGAAACTTTTGCACAACTTGCAGTGTCTTGTTAATCCCATTTGTAAGGGATTGAACCCTGAAAAAAAACAGTGTCCATCATCACATCTTAGCCCTGTTTATACAAAAATATGACTAATTCTCCTGCTATTGAGAAGGTAGAAACTTTAGAGAAAGACGCCCCAATACTGAATAATCGATACTATGCAGTTTTAGATGCCTCGATGGTCTCGAACAACCCATAGTTTCGCACTGCTAATGATTAGAGCCTCAGACTTACAAATTGGAGGTCACCATTTCGATCCAACCGTCGTCAGTTTGCAGCTGCTAATGATATCTTATAGGCCGAAACGGTGCAGGTTCCAACCCCAGTGAAGTACTTCACATACTTTATCTTCTGGACAATGCATGTATTAATATCGCTAATTATTATGGACGATAATCACTAGGAAGATATATCCCACTGAACGGCTCAAACTGTGTATTCTTTATTTATATAATTTACAACGTTGACCGAAAAGAAATTAGTCCCCCGCCACCTCCTTTGTGCCTCTACAATTTAATATTTTATACTGCAAATATGTGACGCGGAGTATTGTAAATCGCCAAAGATTTTGGGCGAATTCTAGACATTTAGTAGGCTGGGTAATATTTTTTAATCAACAACGTCACTCTAGAAAGTACATTTTCCGCTATTTGGCCTCCTATCCGTACTCCTATCAGAGGATTATTGTGCTATATAATGTCAGTAGCACCAGACAGACATAAACTACTACGTACTCTGCTACGAATTCGTTGAGCGTTGAGCCCACAGCATAGCATACAGCTTATTACGGGTAGATTCGACATTGTCTGTCTGTTCCTCCACTTGTCTGTTTGTCCCTCATTTTGTGTCCAAATTTCTCCAGGTCGGTCAAATATATTTTTATTATGTGAGTTGTAAGCGAAAAATTAAGTCTGATTTGAAAATTACAGAGAATTTCACTCAGGGGCGCATTACATGGTAATATTAACGTACACATTGCTCAACAATATTGACAAAAATTTCATTATACACTATGATGATATCTAATGCTGACCATTAATTTATTAACTCGAATAGTTATACAAGTGTTTATATACAACCCAGATTTATAGATTATACTAGAAAGCCAGCAAGCTGGCTATAAGAAGACCGTCTAAAAGACAACAAAACCGAAAAACTAAATGAAAATCTAATATAAATATGTAAACATCTCCCTCCCTGCAGCCTTGGAAAAAGCAGAATTATTTTCATGACCAGTTCGAAGTTTTCAATAGACAACCCACCCCAACCATTGGATTTACTGAGACACACCGGCCAGCTTGCTACCTGTCTTCTCAGCTAGCTAGAGTTTAATAATTATACAACGTTGCTATGATACAGAGAAAATCCTTCCCCATTCACTACCATAGGCAAAGTTGAGGCTGCGTAAGGGAATATTACATATTTATACATTGTTTCATTTTTAATCAATAAATAATCATACATCTTTATATTAAACACTCGAATAAAATAAAAAGTAGACCACCAAGTACAGCACATCTGTATGATATGGCTTCCAAGCCATATCAATGTGCACAAACAAACATACATACAGACAAACACACACACACACGCACAAACATACGTTTTTTTTTGACACTAAGAAGTCCTGGCGGTCTTTTAATTATTATAGATTAGCTTTTTGTCATCAAATAATTTATCATAGGAATAACAACACGTATATTTTATAACTTCTGCAGTAGCCTAGAGTGAGAAGATGTAATGCGGTTCATTACCGCCACATCGCCGCATGTCTTGTCTAGTGAGATTTTCACTAAATCGACAGCTAGAGTAGATTAGATTAGATTTATTGACTAAAGGTTTCCGGGACCGGGATATAATAATAAGGCACAAAATGAACTAGAACACATAATAAACTTAATGTCAAAGTTAAAAAGAGAAGAACGAAAATGCATAATAAGGTAGACTAACAAACGTACAGCCTGAGGTACGACAATTATATATAGGTCCTACTGTACGTAGCAAATAACTATTGGTAACAATAAATCAACCAGGGAAAATCCAAATAGTAAATAATAAATCTGGGAAATAATAAACACATCAAAAAATATAAAGTAAATCTCGGAGACAAAAAAAAGAAATCACAAACGTATCAAATAGATCTCGGTAACAATAAACACATCTGGGAACCTAAAATACAATCAATATACGGCAGAAAAAATTCTGGGAAACTACAGTATAAACAAAACAAAATCCATATAGAAAATAATTGTATTTTAAATAAATTCCTTTGCTAAAATCCTTAAAAATAATCATCACTCATCACTAAAGATTTCATTATAATCACTAAAAATATTGCAAATCAACGAAAATAATGATTTATCACCAAATATAATCGCTAATTTATCACTTTTATTACTATTTATCACTAAAACTACTCATATACTCACAAATAAATAAAAAAATTTACAAATCATACTCACAAATATAATCATTATTTTACTAAACAATTCTAGTTAAGACCAGCCCAGTACTACCTTTACCTTGCATTGTCGTGGCTGTCGGTTTGATTGTGTCGCGACTCCATGGGGTAACGATAACTGCCGCGAACTGCCTTCATTATTTTGGAATTGTCCATAAAAAATATACATTTTGGTATAATACAATAAAAAGCAACAGCTAAGGTTTTCATGAAATTAGTCTTAAAAGATTGACCAATATTAACAAAAATCTAATATTAATTTTTTGCATTTTTATCCAAATAAAAATTGTGAAAATTATTTTATTTATTTATTATTTTATTTATTTATTGAAATTTATTTTGCAAGAATAGGGACCTGTTGTTAAAGAATGTTTGATTTTTATTGATTTTGATCTTGATTTTTATTATCTATGAGATACATAATTTTCTGGTTTCTGAATATCGAATCCGTTTTTTAATATCTTTGTTGGTTGAAAAGTTATGAGGGATTCAATATAGTACATAAGGCAACAACAGGCAATGCATGAAGAAAAATGCAACGAAAATTTCGACAATGAACAAACATTTCAGTCAATATATTACATATTAATGATATTCAGATATTAAAGCATTGTAACATCGTACCGGTACCTATACACTCACTGATTGATATACAGTGTGCTGAGTAAATTGTCCATCGTTGCTAGTTAACCTGGGTAAAAATAAAAATAATTTCGAAATGGCAAGACCTTGGCTTTTGTGTGGTTGCCATATGACCCCTCCCCCCTCAGTTTCGTAACGTCTTATAAATAGTACGGTTGTCGGACTGTATGCCCTGAGCAAGTTTGTTGGGATGGAGGTTGGCGGTGGTTTGCTAAGTACTGGAGGGGTGTTTGTTGGCCATCGGTCTCATTACCGTAGGTGACCGAGTGCAAGCGGCTCAGAAAAGTCGAGATAGGCTGGCTTCATCATAATTTAGGTTTGATGTTTATTTAATAATAATAATACTTTAGGTTTAGGTCTCCTGAAGTGGAGGGAGGCTCGTAAATGGTGAGTGTCAGTATTTGGGAAGAGCTTGTCGAGGATGGTGAGAGGAGGGGCATCGTAAAACAGCTCAGTGGAGGAGGTACACAAGTCATCCGTTGGAGCAGTTCTGATGCAAGCAAAATCCATTGCAACTCGTCAACCCAATCAGGGCTGGTGAGTTTGGAGCAGAGGGTGGATTTAAGGTGGCGGTGGTAGCATTCCACCAGTCCATTCCCTGTGGGTGGTAGGCTATGGTGGGATGTAGCTGGGTGCCAAGCAACTGATCGATGGGTGATGAGAGCTGGGAGGTAAAATGGGAACCTTGATCGGATGGGGATTAGAGTGATCCATGGGGATGTCCACGCAGCCAACCTAGTGATCCAATTAATGATTACGGCCTCTGGCCTCTGAGTGAACTGCTCAACCACAATAAACAGGTGTATGTAAACATACTACTACTAGGATTGGCATGCTGCATTGCAGCTGCATTTTTAAGAATGCTGTGCCAGCTTATCGACAAAATTGCACCGCCACAACTCCCTATCACCCATGACATTTGCTAGATCACCGCATCTTCAAGGCCAGTGTCCTTTAAGATGCGTCTCAAGAAATTCATGGGCTTTCCACCATGCTTATTCACTCCATGAGGCTGCCAAAGTACAAGATTGTGCACTGGTTGGTCCTCACGGCGAAAGCAATGTCCTGCAAAGCGGAGGCGATTTTGTTCTAGTGTCAAGCTTGGTGGAACCAATGAGACACCTCCAATGTTATATAGTGTCTGGTTTGAGATGTGTGCATTGTACTTGACACAATGAACCCGGCGTAGCATTCTTGTGAATGTGCCATCCAGAGATTTGGTGTCCTCAGCAGTTGGAGCCCAGCAAGGACTCCCATAGAGGAGTACTGGAACTACTGCTGCTCTAAATAATCGGACATTAAGTTTCCGATTAATTCTCGGTGACTTCCAAATCCTGGAAAGCCTATTCAAGGCTGCCCATGCCTTTCCCTTACGTATTCGAAGGTCCTCGCCTGACTTCCGGATCCATGACCCCAGGTAACAGAAGTCGTCCACATGCTCAAGCATATCATCTTTTGAGCTTATGCTCATCCGATCAGAGACTTCCTGAGGACTTTCAAAGTTAACTGTCAAAATTTTGGTCTTTCTGGAGTTAATAAAAAGACCAACACTAGAAGCAGCATGTTCTAATGAGCTGAGGAGCCGTTGGGCTCCCTCTAGTGATTCTGAGAGTACTCCTAAGTCATCAGCAAAGTCTAGATCAGTTAGGTACTTGGCAGGATTTCCTCGACTTCTGGAGCCAGTAGGTGGAGTTATCATCACCCCGTCATCATTATGATGATCTAAGGACATGCGTAGAACATAGCCAACAACAATTATGAACAAGAATGGTGCAAGTGTGTCTCCCTGAAGGACGCCCCATATCTGATCTGATTGCTGCAATAATTTCATCAGGAATCCCATATAATGAAAGTATGCTGAACATACGTGAGCGAGAGACTGAATCAAATGCCTTGAAGAAGTCAACAAAGATAACAGCCAGATGCCTGTCTTTCTTTTTTGATAACTTTTCAATTATCCTTCTAAGTGCCAAAATGGGCTCCATGGTCCCACGACCTTTACGGAACCCATTCTGATTTCCACGGAGCAGTCTCTCAATAGGATTCCTGATGCGATTTAATAGAATTCTATTGTATAGCTTTGCAGCAATCGAGATCAATGAGATTCCCCAAAAAGAACCATAGAGTGTTAGGTCGCCCTTCTTGGGAACTGGCACCAACTTATTTGTTTTCATTTCTTGTGGGACTCTTGTTGTTCGGTACATGTCTACTATGATGGGATAGATGAGCTTTTAAACACCTCAGGGGGAACACCATCTACTCCACTGGTACGATTGGTCTTAATGCTCTTTGCAGCCGCCTTCACTTCTGCAAAGGAGATATCACCAAACCAATGGGAATATCTGTGAGTACAGACTCAGACACTTTCACTTCTATAAAGTTATCAGGCAATACCCTGTCATTATTGAGGAGCTTTTCAAAGTGGGCCTTCCAACCATTGAGACGATCGGCTGGTGATTCAGCCTTAACTAGGTGGTTGGTTGGCTTTTTCGACCAGCAAGCAAGTTGAACGATCTCCATGCCTGGGATGATTGCCTGCTGTCGTCAGCATCATTGATGGCATCAACCTGTTGGTTTATTAGCTCCTGTAAATTAACAGAGTACTGCCTGTTCAGGGACCTAGATGCAGCCTTAACTGCATTCTTGGCCGCTGTAGTCTGTTTGAGTCGGGACTCTTTCTGCGCCTTGAAGAGGTCATTTCTGCACTTTTGAATTTTGTTGTCAGTCCAGGGGGCCCGTTTCCTGTTTCGAGGGTATGCAGGAACTGTTTCTGCAGCTGCTAACTTAACTGCCTCTGTGAAGGCAGTATAGCCCTCACAGTGATCTGCCGCCTCAGAGGTCTTGGTGAGTGGTGGCAGCCGAGGTAGTCAATGGTTGACCAACCAAACTCGCACTTAGTGAGGTTTATTACAAGGCCATGGTCTTGGAGGCAGGTAAAGACCTGATGAAGCGATGGAGGTGTCCACATAGTGTTCCTTGTGGGACTAACTCATGACAAGGACATCGTCTTGGTAGATGAAGTGGATGGCCCCCTGGCACACTGTGTCTATCAGCCTCTGGAAGGCCTAGGTCACATTCTTTAAACCATACAGCATCCGGAGGAACTCAAACAGTCCAAATGGGATGATGAACACCGTCTTGGTATTGTTGCACTGAACAGTCTGGACAAGAAGTCCTTGATATTGGTACCGGGTTATGGTAATCGCCACATGGCCACCAGCCACCTTAGAATTTTGGGCCATGTGGAGAGGAGACACCCATGGACTGCTGGGCCAGCGGATTATACACATCTCTTTATACCCACCTCCCTCAAGATTTGTAGTCTATCCAGAGGTAGATGATGTAATCCCAGTGTGGCTCCACGTAATGTTTCATTATGAGGTTGGAGAAATGTGGAGCAACTCAGAAAAAAGTTGAGCGAACTCGCTATTGGAGGTGATGATAACAAACCTAGGTGGAGGGCATGACCCAGAATCAGTCTATGCAGAATAGAGATCCATGTCTCAGTGTCGACTAGTGTTTCCCTTGTTACTGCAGGGTGGCTGGCACTTTTTGGCCTTCGGGGTCGAACTTCTGGTGGAAATGTCACCAGTCTAAGTGCAACTTAATGGAGGAGTTCTTGTCAGGTCCGTGGGATTTTTGTCAGTTACTCATTGGCATGGACTATGAGTGAGCTTTGTTTCGAAGCTTCCTTCATTGTGTCAGCCAGGTCAACAACCTTGGCAATGCCTTGGAAGTCCTCTTCTATAAGTTGAAGGTGAAGGGCTTTGTAAATGATAGGGGGGGGGGGGGTATTGTAAAGATAGGGGTATTGTAAATCATACTGTACAATTTAACATATATCCATATATCATTCTGGGCTGCAAACTGCTAAAATGATTTCAGAAATTACAGATTTCCAAATGAGTTCAAATATCCGAGTGTCACTACATAACAAATTATTAGTTTAACACAACAAAATTCATTCATTGGTCTCCATTATCACAGTCACTCCACTCGGTGGCACATACAGTACAGTACTGCAGGGCCAACATATTATTGTGTATACAAGATTGTGTAGTAGTTCAGAGTTAGAATACTAAAATACTGAACTAAAAAATAGTTACTTTTAGAGTGTAGTTGAATGAGTGTGCGTACTAGCTACTAGGTTGTTAGGCCCTGCAGCGTCAGGTTCTGTTCTTTTCATGAATGAAAAGGAGCAAGATACTTTGACATGTTGTTCTAGCCAACACAATACCCGAAAATCAAAAGCACAGGTTACAGTTTAATTTTGCGAGAAATCTTCTAATTATAAATGGCCTAAAATGGGACCTATCGCAACTTCAGTGCATGTTTGCACAGTATAGTTCTCAGTGCAGTACTTATGCGAGATTCACACAACATCTGGTATAAAAATCCTCTAGATCCTCACAGATATTTTCCTCCATCTAGACCGCATTTATCTTCCCATTGCTGAGTGTTGTAGTCAAAGGTTAGTTGCAACTCCTTCCAGAAGCTGCGAAGGGTAGTTGGTGAGAAATTATGTGTTGCAATGAGTGAAATCCATTCACACAAATTGAATGATTCATTAGGACCTGCAATTTTAATGTAAGGTATTCGACTTGCAGTAATATTATCAATACCACGCACGAGATATCCGGTGTAGAGATCGTCCCATTCGTACATTGTTGTATCTGGTACACGAGAAAGCATACGGGGGATAAGATTACTTGAGAGAAAATATAATGCACCTGAACAGAAATTTACGTAGATATTCCCACCATAAAACTGGGTACGATTGACCCCAGATAGATATTGAACCATTCTGTAAGGATTGATTAACATGTCATCATCTCCCGAAGCAAAGAACGTTGCTTTGTTGCAGTGTTTTTGCGACCAATCTAAAGCCATTAATAGTTTTAGTGTTAAGTTTTTGTAGGTATCCATGAAGTTGCCTTGAATGATGTCGCCATATTTTACACTTTCTCGCTCAATTTTGGATTGAATTTGTGGATTTTGGTACCCTAATACGAATAGAGTCACTATTTTCGTATCATTAAATCACCTTATGTGCAGCCCAAGTATCGCGTATAGCATTTCGCTGATCTGTCGCTGTAGTTCGCGTTTTAATCATCAATAGTATAATTGTTTGCGGATTGCCACTGAGAATATTCAACTTGATAGATAATCTAGGGAAAAGAATCGTAACTCTAGAACAAACGCAACGGTACGATAGCGCCCTAATCGAACGTATGTCCAAAGAAATTGTAGAATTACAACAGAACAAAGAAAATAATTACACCACCTCATCGCCAATGTTTTCTCTTGCTGCTGGTCCTGATAAACCCACCGATCCCATCTTCAATCGATCACCACCCCCAGTTTCGATGGCAACGATCGATACAGTAGGTACCGGTAGCAGTGTTAACATAATCGATACACCGGAAGATAAAGAACCCGTAGCTACAAGTACCGGAAATATGGACGCATCCGTACATGTACAACCCGACGAGGCATTAGAATCTATAACAAAGTCTGTTGATCATCCTACAACTGAACCACCATTTAAGGAAGTATCAAAACAGAGACAAACCAAGTGTACTACCTTGCTCATGATGGATAGTAATAGGCGTTATATCAACACAACACGGGTCGACACCAATGCCAAAATGATGGTGACTCCGACTACCAAAGATATACTAATAAACATAGAAGTTGCTGCGAAGAAATACCCAAACATTAACCGTATATACATGCACTCGGGTACTAACGACATTGATACTAATGGAGGGGAACAACGCGTCGTACATAATATTACGAGGGCTATCGATCTTGCGAGGGAACACTGGGGGGCTGTCGAAATCGTTGTATCATCGATCTTACCCCGCCGTGACATAGATGTATACAGAATAAACAGCAGGTTACTAAGAATAGCACAACAGCGTAACATTGTATTCGCCCGACACCATGCGATATCAAGGATACACCTGTATGATGATAAACATATTAAGGAGAGATTTATTCCGCTGCTTGGGAGATCGATCCGCTACCACCTGTTTGAGTTTCGGGCCGTTAACCCAAACAAAATCCAGCTGACGCGTTTCAATGGCCCCGTACCAACCTCTACAATGCCTTCACAGACACAAAGATCCACTCAACTCCCTACTGATCTTTATAGCCGTGTCGTTGAGAGACCTGGTTTGTTGCCACGACCTACACCTACTTCAGCGTCGGGTCGAGCGCAAGAGTCGTCAGTCATTCCCGTGGCAAACCAGGTATCAACTACCATTGCGCGATCTGCCCTACTACCCACGCCATCACCACCGCTCACTACCGTCAGACAAATGGCCGTACAGATTGATCCGCTCGCAAAGAAACGAGGTATGATATCGGCTCTAATAGACCTACTGCAAGTTATAAATCCAGATGATATACAGGGGTAAATATTAGGTCCAAACTAATGAGTACCACTTTTTTTTTTTTTTATTCGCACTAATAACATTCAAGTACCTTCTACTTGATTTTATCTGGTTTGTATCGTTAGCCCTACTGTATTTCAAATTATGCTTAACTCTGAAGGCAAATTCTTTGCGTAATACCCATTTGGGTTTTAACTTCCGATCGAATATATATAATATTTACAGGGTTTTTATGTTCAATATATTACTAAGCCTATATATCATATTTATCGTAGTTATGTCAAAGTTCAGCGGGCTGAGCACGATAATGTATTTTTTCACACGCAATTCACTAGTCCTAATAAATTGTGCAATTTATTCAATAATGAAATGCTTCTATTTGATATATTTTTATTTGAACAATATTGTTAAACATATGCATGGAATAGCCAAGGCCAGGCTCAGTGGGTTGTGTCTATGTTTATGCATATTGGTAAAACAAATATGTGACAGTCATTTTTTGCGCAGCAAAACAACTACAGCCCCCCAACCCCGACTGAACCTCCTCAGCAGACGACAAAGACAGAATAAGTATAATAGACTACCCTTACACTTACATCAAAATAAAACTTCACGAAGACAAAATCTTAAATTCAATATCACCTGTTCCAGTGGTTATACTTTACTTCTAATAATATCATTGTATAGCAAGATTTCAACAAATCAATCTCTCGAGTTATTCATTCAGAAATATATTTTCATATTTTTTCTAGCTTTGCCTTTTTTAATAATTTCAATATCCCTTTTTGTTTCCTGTAATAATACTAGGCCAGCACTTTCAAACAATTTTAATTTAACTCTTGCTATTATGTATAACGCAGTGTGGTGGAATTCATTGACATATTCAAACAATTCTAAGGGATCACTCACATATCAAATTTTAAAAAAAATATACAAAACATACAGAACTCATAGAGCATATATTAACGCAACTCAGGCAACCAAACTGATACTGTACATTGCATACTTATATATAACCTCCGGCATCGACACACTAATTATAATTAGCCTAACAATTAACATTATGTTACTAAAATGTGGTGACGTTCACCCAAATCCAGGGCCTGCAATATTGCCTCAAGGGCCGTTATGGAGCAACATGTACCAATTACGCCAGTATCTAGTCAATAATCCAAACGAACTAAAATTTATTCATATTAACGCTTTAAGTCACGTGAAACACTACAATGATATTAAAGACCTTCTTCAAACTGACCCCAAAATAACGACTAACACAATAATCAGTATATCGGAAACTTGGTTGAAACGCCACATAGCATCAAAATCAATA
This sequence comes from Nemertoderma westbladi, assembly GCA_032718475.1. Taxonomy (NCBI): domain Eukaryota; kingdom Metazoa; phylum Xenacoelomorpha; order Nemertodermatida; family Nemertodermatidae; genus Nemertoderma; species Nemertoderma westbladi. The sequence goes on along the minus strand of JAUCBJ010001388.1, from coordinate 4,254 downwards.
CAATTATCAGGTTACAACATTGAAAGGCAGGATAGGAGAAAGAAGAAAGGGGGAGGTGTCTTATTTTACATACCTAGTCACATTAAATACAATACAAGGGGGGATATTAAATTAGGGAACAATAGCACTACAACGAATAATAATAAAAGCAATACAAGCAATTATAAGAAAGAAAATAAAAAATATGACTCATTGTGGATCAATATAGGCGATACTCTAGTAGGTGTATTCTACATACCACCACATGCTAATAATATTTGGGATGACCTGACCGAGGAAATGGAGAATGCTACCAATGCATCTCAAAATGTCCTCCTAATGGGTGATTTCAATGTTAATATTCAATCCACATATGACCCCCAATCAAAAAATAACTCTGCATATTATAAAAACAAGCAATTCCTGGAAATACTAACGACATACAACTTACAAATCCTAAATACCGAGCACCCCACTAGATATAAAGCAAAAACCAGCTCTCTTATAGACATGTTCATAACCACCTCAAATAATACAGATAACTATATTGAATGCAATACATTTCCGGCTGACTTTTCCGATCACGAATTTATAGTACTGAAATCCAAACAAGTAATTTCACAACCACCACAAAACACGAAACCAGTATATTCTACAGTTAAATTCCGCGATCTATCACATTTCAATGAATCTGATTTTCTTAATGAAATTAGTAAAATTGACTGGACGAATAATTATTTTACAAGCAATGTAGATTACGTTTATGACAACTTCGAAAATAAATTAAATGAAATATATGATAAGCATGCACCAATTAAAACTAAATGCATACGATCTAGCAATAATATCAAAAGCAACTTGCACAACATATCACTATGGTGGAACTCAGAACTATCATCCCTAAATATTGAAAAACAGCAAAAATTAATCAGGTGGAGACATTCAAAAAGTGAAAGTGACTTTGCAGACTATAAAACAATTCGAAATAAATTTAACTCACTAAATAAAAACCTAAAGAATAAATATATAAAATCAAAACTAAATGATGCAACTGCAATAAAAGACAAATGGGCAATATTAAATAAAATCACTAATAATAATAAAAAAACCGAGCAAACTATATCGTCCTTAATTAATCACGCAACAGGCTCTATTATTTATAACATATTACCAATGGCGAACCTACTTAATGACACATATCTAAATCTGGGTAACTTTCAAAGCACTGGCTATATAAAAAGACATTGTACTGTTCACTCTAGTTTCAGCTTTAAGAACGTAACCGAATTAGAAATATTTGAAATAATATCTAAAATAAACACAAATAAACCAACTGGTCCGTCAATATTAAGTCCAAAATTAATAAAACTAATTGCACCGTATATTACCATACCACTAACTCACATCACAAACTTATGCCTAACGTCAAGCACTTTTCCTTCTCGGCTAAAATCAACCTTTATTACTCCTGTATTCAAAAAAGGGTCTCGAGATGAACCATCTAATTATAGACCTATTTCTGTCACATCAACATTCGAAAAAATAATTGAAACAGTCATATATCACCAAATTACAAAATATCTACACAACAATAAAATACTACAAAGTAAGCAATTTGGTTTCAGAAAAGGGTATTCTACAGCAGACGCCGTTTTATTTGCAACCGAGTCTTGGAAACGCGAACTTAACGAAAAAAAATATATTGCTATTGGAGTACTAGATCTCTCTAAAGCTTTCAACTCCCTCCAGCACGACATTCTCCTAGATAAATTAATAGAAATTGGATTCCAATCGAATGCTGTTGCACTTATTAAAAGTTATCTTCTCGACCGCCCGCAAGCTGTAAAATTAAGCAAAATGTTCTCAGACTGGAAAATTTGCAATAGGGGTATACCACAGGGCACCAAACTTGGACCATTATTGTTTTTAATATATGTCAATGACTTTGCAAATCAAATAAATTTGGAAACAATCCAATATGCCGATGACACTCTTATATATTGCTCGCACCCAAATGCACATACTGCAGTAAAACAACTAAACAATCAAATCACATATATTAGCCAGCTATTCGCAACACTAGGTATGAAATTAAACTCAAATAAAACAGAACTTCTTGTTATATCCCCATTAAAGAGAACAGACGAATTAAATAATCTACATCTTGTGCTTAATAATGACATAATTAAACAATCAACCACAATTAAATATTTAGGCATCATCATAGATAACAGATTATCATGGAAGGACCAAATAAAAACTACTACATCTAAAATGGCAGCGGCCACATCCACAATACGCCAAATAAAAGGACAATTGCCAATCTCTACGAAATTAATGTTATACAAAGCTCTAGTCATGCCGTACCATAACTACTGTAGTATCTTAACAGCGACATATAATAATACTCACGGATATAAGGAACTACTGTACAAAATGGATAAGATTCAAAATTACGCACTTAGGCTAATCTATAACAAAAAAATACGAGAAACTTCAGGAACAGAACTAAGACAATTAGCTAGGATCCCGCACCTTAACGCACTGAGAGAATACCACGCAATACAATATTTCTATAAATACATGTTCAACATTATCCCAGCATTTAAATCATTAAAACTCCCGTTCATCAATCAAATATCACTATCTAATAGGCAAATAAATCCACGAACTAAAAAAATAAAAGTTCCAAAAACAACAAACAGATTTGGTCACAACTCTTTTATTGTCACATGCATAAAATCATGGAACAATTTACCTAATAACATTCGTAAATTTGCACTCAATAATAATTTTTTATCACTATTGGAAAATTACTACATAACACAATATGAAAGAAAAGCAGTAACATAATCACTTAACTATACATTATTATAAAAGTCAGGCTATAAAAGAAGGGAAGGGGGGGGGGGGGTGGGGTGGGGGGGGGGGGGGGGCAAGTATGTAAGGCTTGTAATTTTTCGTGTTATTTTATCTATACTGTGTATTGATATTTAAGTATGGAGTACGTGGATATTGGTTTTATTTATGCATGGTATGTGTGGGGTGTGCGGAAGTGCATGTTTATGCATGGGATGGGCTTGATAATACGGGTTGATAATGCGATAGTACGCTAATAGTTTATGTATGGCTGAGCCTGGCCCATGCACGTAGTTTTATTTAACCATACACCATACAACTTTAGTTAACTAAGTACGGTTGTAATGTGTACAGTAAATATCTTATTCTATTGTTTAGTGTCGTATTATTTATTATTTACAAATTATATTGTGTCAACACGTACATAGAAGATGGACCAAGTCCATCCAGCCCGCTGACTTTGACCTTTTAAACTATCAGTTTAATGTATAACTTCGGTGCCATTTCACTGCCTTTAGTCCAGCATGCTGGCTAAAGTTTTAAGGTTAATATAATTGAATTGAATTGAATTGAATATTATAACATCCATTGGGGTTTTCTATCATATATTTCCCTTTTGTGAGGTTGTAAATGTTCCGTAAAGTAGGTTCAATTTGAATGTATCGATCAAAATGGGTTGACGAGTCATATAGTAATGAAATGCCATACAAAACGTTTGCTGAAATTGCAACGATAATAATGATGTAAAAAATATACTTGACCTTAACATCCATAACTCCTAACAATTGATCATATCAAATACTAGAATAGTTTTTTTTAATTAAAATTAATCATTTATTTAAATTACGAAGTACAGCAGTATCATAAGTTTAAAGCAATATACAAACAACTACACCATAACCCGTAATATAGTGTCATTTTCTGATTACAATGACCCCCAAATTTTGCTACGAATCTTTAACATATTGCTTGAAATTTGAAACAAAACTAGTTCAACTCACCCTGGTCGTTACCATGAAGCCGGAATTTTCAATTTTGCCTTTAAAATTTTTTATAAGCGTTTAAAAGTGTCTTTTGCGAAATCACACCCTCCATATCGTGGCCATTCTTGCTTGACATTAGTCTTATTTTTTTTCATATCAAAAGAAAGCTTGCGTTGCAAGGATTCCAAATATGTTACAGGACCTAATTTTCGTTGAGAAACAGCTGAGATATACTGTAGGCGTTTAACCCTATTAAACCCGGGGGGGGGTCAATATGACCCCCCCCCCCCGTGGTTTTTTATTATAATTCTGAAACAAACGCAGTTGGGAATCTGAAATTTTATGACTTTTCCTTTTTTTTTTTTTTTTATTTCTTAACCAGTAATTATTTGTAACATAAAACACTTTATTATATTATGAAAACACCGAAATT